>PVKS010007924.1:0-70705 GCA_004027875.1 Aplodontia rufa | reverse complement strand
AATCAAATCCATATGATAGCACTTAACAAAATTAATAAGGCTCCAATAATAGACCTTAAGGAAATGGAGTCATCATAATTAAATTGTCAAAAGTAAAAGAGTGATTATGGCAACCCATGGCAGAGCTGAATGAAAAATCTCTCCATGAATGCAGGACACCAACAGAGGGAGAAGTGCCTTACTGTGAGGTGGGTGAACAGTAAAATTTCTCCCTAAGTTCATTACTATCCAAGGAAGGAAGTTTAGTGACATGGAGCCACAGACAAGCTGAAAGAACAGGAAATCCCAAATAATAATTTTCCAGCACAAGCTACTTAGCAGGCAGCAGGCTGGGGTTTTTCCCCAAAGAGGAGGAAGCTTCGTGCACATAAATAAACTCAGACACAGGGGTGAGTGCTCAGCAGAGGATGGGTGCAGGACTCTGGTGCCCCGAGGCTGTGGCAGTGAAAAGAACTGAGGGACAGCTTTAATACACACAAATTATAGAGCCCCCTGAATCTGATCATGCAAAGAAGCAGGTTGGCCACCTTCATTTTGCATCCTCCCAGAGGGCAGTACAGGAAACCACTTCACAAACAGTGAACCCAAAAACACTGGATCCTGAGTGGAATAGGGAGCTCAGTCCAGAGGAGCAGCTCCAGGTCCCCAATGTTTTGACTGTCTGCCCAGGGGGCTTTGTGAGCCTAGCAGACCCTACCTATTGGTCAGGCAACTGACTCATGTTTAGAGGCTTCCCACCCTCCCCAGTACACACCCAATCTGCACGTGGAGTCTGTGACCAGAATTCTGCTCAATATGACTTAAACAGCCTGAGGGGGTTTGGCCTACATGTCCAACAGTTACTGCCTGAAACTCAGGTGGAACAGAGGCTAGCGTCAGTCTCAAGGACCTATGAACAGAAGGGGCAGCCTGGCTTCAGTGCTTTCCTCTAATTTCAGACCCTGAATTCTGTGAACAGAAGTGATCCCATACATCCTGGGTGCTCCAAGTGGGACGGGGCTTCCACGTCCCCTAGTGATTGCTTTTGAGACTTCCACAAACACTGGTCTAGCTGAGCTGGTGTATCTTTCATGCCTGCCTCCCCTAGCTGGGGTTGACTGCCCCACACATCATCTCTTGTGGTAAGTGGGGACCTCAAGACACTTAAGAGTAGAGCGATAACAGTCCCAAGTGAGTTCAGTTCAGGCCAGTTGCTGTCCTTGGAACAGTAAGAGTCCCTTACAGCTGCACCAGGATCCACAACATTCCCAGTGGCTCAAGGGTCCTCAGCTGAAGTGGGACAAGAGTTTGGGCAGGCAGACACTAAATTGCCCAAGAGTGCAACTCAGATAACCCTAAAGTCTGTTCTCAAAGAAGCAGGGAAGGTGAATGTCTGCAACCCCTCTACAGGAGGAAATTACTGAGAGGCCTCCTGGGAATCTGACTCTCAGCTAAAATCACCAAAACTCAGTGCCTCCAACAAACTACTGGGAAGTGACTCCACCTAGAAGTCACTTCACACACCCCTATGGTACATTTTTACCTGGGAGGTAATAATTCATTACTTTTCCAACTCCTTTTTTGTTGCTGTTTTTGTTCTTGTTCTTGGAATTGGAATTGGAATTGATGTTCCTTGGTGTATGTATTTTGTTTGTTTGTTTGTGTGGTTGTTTGTTTTTTGCTGTTGCTGTGTTTTGTTGCATTTGTCTTCTGTGTCCATATTGCTGGAGTTTCACCTGTGGCTGTCTACAATATTGCAAATTAGTCCTCAGTCTCTTTGAGCTAAAAAGACCCCTAGTCTCTATTATCTCCTTCTTCCCTTTACTCTGGCAATTCCTAAACTGTATTCTGAGCTCTCTCATCCTCCCTCAAAGTCATTACCCCACTCTCATCTCATTTCTATCTTTTCCTTATTTTTAGCTGAATAACCTACATCATCTCTACTCCTTGTAGCTCTATATCCTAATTCACAAATTCCACACTACCTTCCTACCTCATTCCCTTTGCTCTCTAGACGTTTTTCCCCCCTCACCTACAGAGGACTTGCTAAATTGAAGTGATCGCCATACTTGAAAATGGGTGTTTGCTTGTTAAACAAGTATAATGTGAGAGCTCTCATGGAAGAAAACTGCTAATCTACTTACTCCTATAGGTGCTTATCAGCACTGTAACCGCTACAGTCTACATTGTCTGTTGTAAGCATTTGCTGCACTTGTTGACTTCTACCCCTATCCCCTGAGGTACTGGAAAACCTAAAGGTCCATAACACTTCACAGACTGAGGTGCCAGCCATTGAACTGTGCTACCCAAATTGTACCCCAGACCAACTAAGCATAGAGATAAAAAGCTCCAATACCATCAAGAAAGCCCCCAAGAAAATTATTCAGTGTCAGAACTCAAGCCACACTCCCTGTAACTGAAAATGAGGAAAAAGGGAAACAACGCCCCAATCAAAAGACACAGATTGGCTTACTGGATGAAAAAAGCAAAATCCAAAAATATCTTGCCTACAGGAGACACACTTCACAATCAAAAATAGACACAGACTGAAGGTGAAAGGTTGGCAAATGTCTGCCAGGATTGTGGCCTGAAAAAGCAAGCTAGCGTTGCAATCCTTATATCTGATAAAATTACTTTTGACCTCCAGCTAGTCAGAAAGGACAAAGATGATCACTATATCATAGTAAAAGGAATAATTAATTAAGAATACATAACGATACTTAAAATTTTTCCCCACAATTACAACCCTCCCAAATACATGGAAAAATACTCAAGGACATTAAACTCCTCATCAATCTCAACACAATAATACTGGTGACTTTAATACACCATTATCAACAATAGACAGATCATCAAAGCAAAAAATCAACAAAGATATCTCTAACCTAAACAACTCCATAAATCAACTGGACTTAACACACATTTGCAGAATATGCCATCCAAATCAGCAGAGTTTACCTTCTTCTCAGCAGCTCACAGATCCTTCTCCAAAATAGACCACATCCTAGTCTACAAAGATAACCTTAACAAATATTTTAAAAGTTGATATAGTCCCATGTATCCTGTCAGACAACAATGGTATGATTTTAGCATTTAACAGCAAGAAAAACAACAGGAACTACTTAAGTACTTGGAAACTGAATAATACTGTCTTAAAAGAATGGATGAAAGAGGAAATTAGAACAGAAATCAAGAAATTCTTGGAAATGAATGAGAATGATGGAACAATGTATCAAAATCTCTGGGATAGTATGAAAGCATTAAGAGGTAAATTTATAGTACTGAGTGCCTTCATCAAAAATCAGGAAAGAGCCCAAATAAATAGACTTATGCTCCAACTCAAATCCCTACAAAAAGAGGAACAATCCAATCCCAAACCTAATAGAAGACAGGAAATAATGAAGACCAGAGCTGAAATCAATAAAATTTAGAACAAAAAAAAATTATCAACAAAACAAAGAGTTGGTTCTTTGAAAAAATAAATAAGATCGACAGACCCCCTTGCCAACCTCACCAAAAGGAAGAATGAAGTGAAGCAAATCAACAAAATCAAAGATGAAAATGGAGATATCACCACTGACTCAACCAAAATCCAGAAGATTATCAGAACTTATTTTGAAAAAATGTACTCTTCCAAGTTTGATAATCTGGAAGAAATGAACAAATATCTTGCCACATACAACATTCCCAAATTAACACAGGAGAACATTGAAAGTCTAAACCAACCAATCTCAGATAGCGAAATCAAAACAGCAATCAAAGGCCTTCCAAAAAAGAAAAGCCCAGGACCTGATAAATTCATGGCAGAATTCTACCAGACTTACAGGAGAATTAACACCGAACCTCTCAAAGCTTTTCCATGAAACTGAAAGGGTTGGAACCCTCCCAAACACTTTTTATGAGGCAAATATAACCCTGATACCAAAACTCAACAAAGACACATCAAGAAAAGAACTACAGACCAATTTCCCTAATGAATATAGATGCAAAAATCCTAACTAAACTTCTAGCTATCCGGATCAAAAAATACATCAAAAAGATAACACATCATAATCAAAAGGGCTTCATTCCAGGAATGCAGGGCTGGTTCAACATACACAAATCAATAAATGTAATTCACCACTTAAACAGAATTAAAAATAAAAATCATCTCAATTGATGCAGAAAAGGCCTTTGATAAAATTCAACACCCATTTATTCTCAAAACTCTGGAGAAGACAAGGATCAAAGGAAGATACTTTCATTTTGTGAGAGCCATTTGTGACACACCCATAGCCAACATTATACTTAATGGAGAAAGACTGAAAGCATTCCCACTGAATTCTGGGACAAGACAAGGAAGGATGTCCACTTTCACCACTCTTACTCAATATAGTCCTTGAAACCCTAGCCAGAGCTATCAGACAAGAGAAGGAAATCAAATGAATTCAAATAGGAAAAGACAAAGTCAAGATGTCTCTATTTTCTGGTCCCAAAAAGCTCAACCAAAAGTCTTCTAGAGCTTATAAATTATTTCATCAAAGTGGCTGATTATAAAATCAACACTCATAAATCATTAGCTTTCCTATACTCCAGCAACAATTCCTCTGAAGAAGAAATTAGGAAGTCTATACCATACACAATTTCCTCTAAAAGAATAAAATACTTGAGTATCAACCTAACAAAGGATATAAAGGACCTCTACAACAAATACTATTGAATGTTAAAAAAAAAAAAAAGGAAATTGCAAAAGACCTGAGTAAATGAAAAAACATTCCTGTTCTTGGTTAGGCAGAATCAATATAATCAAAATGGCCATTCTGCCAAAAGCCCTATATCGATTCAATGCAATCCCCATCAAGATACCAATGACATTCTTCACGGATATAGAAAAAGCAATTCTCAAATTCATATGTAATAACAGAATAGACAAAACATTACTAAGCAAGAAAGAGGAAGGAGGAGGTGTCCCAGTTCCTAACCTGAAATTATACTATAGGGCTACGGTAACAAAACCAGCATGGTATTGGTATCAAAACAGAAATGAAGACCAATAGAACAGAATAGAAAATACCAAGACAAACCCTCAAACCTTTAACCATCTGATATTTGATAAAGGGGGAAAGCCTATTATGGAAAAAGAACAGCCTGTTCAACAAATGGTGTTGGAAAAACTGGACAGCCATATGCAGACAACTGAAATCACCCTGCACAAGAATCAAATCAAAATAGTTCAAGGATCTGGAAATTAAACCAGCAACCATACAATTACTTGAAGAAAAAATAGGATCAACATAGGTGTCAGTGCAGCCTTCTTTAACAAGACTCCCATAGCACAAGAATTAAAGCCACAAATAAACGAATGGGATGCCATTAAACTAAAAAGCTTTTGCACAGCTAAAAAATTAGTTAAGAGTGTCAAGAAAGAACCTATAGAGTGGGAGAAAATCTTTGCCTGCTACACCTCAGACAGAGGGCTAGTATCCAGAATATACAAAGAACCTGAAAAACTGAACAGCAAAATCATAAATAATCCACAATGAATGGGCGAGAGAGCTAAATAAAAATTTCTCAATGGAGGAAGTCCAAAAACACCATAAATATATGAGAAAATGCTCTACATCACTAGCTATCAGAGAAGAGCAAATCAAAACTTCATTGAGATTTCACCTCACTCCTCTCAGAGTGCAAAAATGAAGAATGCTGGAGGGGTTGTGGGAAGAGAGGAACACTTTCACACTGTTGGTGGGACTGCAAGCTTGTACAGCCACTCTGAAAAGCAGCATGGAGACTTCTCAAAAAACTAGGGATGGAACCACTTTATGACCCAGTTATCCCACTCCTGAGTATTTTCCCAGAAGAGCTAGAATTAGCATATTACAGAGATTCAGCTTCATCAATGTTTACAGCAGCTCAATTTACTATAGCTACACTATGGAACCAACCCAGATGCCCCTCACTGGACAAGTGGATTAAAAAACTGTGGTATATATATATACAATAGAATTCTACTCTGCTATTAGAGAGAACAATATCATAGCATTTGCAGCCAAATGGATGGAGATGGAAAAAATATGCTGAATGAAATATCCCAAACTCAAAGACTCAAGGGCCAAAAGTTGTCTCTCATATGTGGAAGCTAGAATACAATTGGAAACAGACTGAAAGTTGGCTAAGCTGATAATAACCTCAACATGTATGAATTTTTACATTAGCAGGGAGAACCTTGCCTATGCCACTGGGGGATGAAGGGAGGGTGGCAAGGAGGAGAGGTGAGAATAGGAGGGATATCAAGGCAGCTGTGAGGAGGGAGTAGGGGTTTTATCAACCCAGTAGGGAGCCTTTGACTTCCATAAGAAGCCCAACTAATATGGGGGTAAAGTAGGGGAAACATGGGATCATGGGGGGAACCCAAAGTGGGGAGATCATGAACTGGCATCAGCCTTGGCTTGCTCTGTCATTATGCGTGTGTTCTTGAATGTGTGGCAATGATTCCCTCCTATATGTAAGACTATGCTGAATGAATTTTTTAAAAAAGTAAAATAATGACATTAGATCATTTTTCCTGCAGCCAAAAATTTATATTAAACCACCTACAATTTTTTGAAAAGGTAAAAGAGAGAACTTTGACTAATTAATAACATGAAACATTAAAATGTAAAACTCACTGGTATGAGTACATTGTCAGATTTTAAATTTTCTAACACAGGAATGGTGGAGAGTAAATCAGCCAAAAACAAATCGGTTAAGGAGTGATATCCGCAACATGGCAGAATAGGAGTTCTCCAACTTCACTCCCCCTTCCCCACAGAAATCCGACTATACACAGATGAAAATAATAGCCTGAATATCCCAGAAAATGACAGTGAGGAGATACACCTTTGCACCACAAAACTGGAAGATGCATGATGAAAGGGTAAGAAGAATGGATCTCTTTTACAGCATTGTCCCTCCTGCAAGCCAGCACAGTGCCCCACCCAGAATTCCTCTGGACTCACTTTTTTTTTTTTTGTCTCACAGTTTTTTGCAATGCTAAGGTGACCTGAAGAACATTCGGCTTCCCCATCAACCTGGGACTTTTTACTGGAGGCACTTTCTGCCTCGTCCCGTGGGAAACTTGGAGAGGACCATCAGGGATAGACCATGGGGTCAATTAGGAACAAGGAATGGGGTGGGAAATAACAGCAAAAAACCTGTGGCTGCTCTCTATCATAGCCAAAGGTACCCCACCAGAGAAATCATCCAACAGCTGCACACGGAAGGAAACATGGACAATGCGGCTTCCGGGCTTGACTCCTTGGCCAACTTTCCTGAATAATCTGATGTTTTTGTTGAGTCTTCCCCAGTTTAATTCCACCAGCTGCTATAGGAGTCACAGAAGCCAAGGGAGTCCAGGCTGGACTGCGCTGTCATCTGCAGTCCTGAGCTTAGGGGGCCCTCTAGGGGAAAATCTAGTGAAAACTCAACAAACCAGAACTGATGTTCTAACATGGGTTCTCTACTTGGAACAAAAAACCCTGGCCAGAGAAGAGGTTAACAATAGGGAAACTTGTTTGGGGGGAATTCCTGTAAGATCTCTGTTAACATTTCTTTAAATTTAAAACAATTCCCAAATTTTAAAAATATATATATATATTAAAAATAACAATCCAAGCATACTTTTATAAAAGTTGGTAAGTCGTTTCTAAAATTTAAGTGGACATGAAAGTGCCTGGAAGGATGAGGACATTGTTGAAGCAAAATAACAAATTGGAGTGCATACGTTACCAGATTCCTACACTTATGTTTAAGTAAAGTAAAAAGGTAGCGTGGCTTTTCTATAAGAATACCCAAACAGATCAATGGAACAAATAAAAAATCCAGCATTAGACTGACATATATCCAATCGTTTGAGTTCCAGCAAAGGTGCCAATGTAATTTAATGGGGAAAGGCTGGCTCTTTCCATATAACATGCCAGAGCAACTGGATCTGCACATAAGAAACAAATCTTGACTCCATACTGCACACATTACAAAGCAGCTCATAGACCTAAATGTGATGGCTTAACATATAGAAACTTCTCGAAGAAAGCAGGGGGGGGAAAGAAGAAGGTAATTGCAGGAAGCAGAAAGGTCAGGAAGCAAAAAGGATTAAGCATGAAATAATTGTTAAATTCGATTTCATCAAAATTTTTAAGTTCTGCTCCCCAGAAGACTCCATTGAGAGAAAAGAGGGAAATATTCTTAATAAATACATCTGACAAAGTTGTGACCAGGACACATAAACAACTCTTACAAATCAATAAGGAAAGGTGTATTGCTATATTTTAAGAGTAGGCAAAAAGTGTGAACAGATATTTTGCAAAAGAAAATAGAGTAGTTCTCCCTTAACCACAGCTTCGTTTTCCAGGTTCAGTTAACTACTATCAATCACAGTTTGAAATATTTAATGGAATATTCCTGAAATAAGTAATACACAGGTTTTAAGCAGCATGCTGCTCCAAGTAGTAGGATGAAATCCCCCACTGTCTTGCTTCACCCTGCCTGGGTTGTCAGTCATTCCTTTGCCCACTGTATCTACATTACACATGCCACCGGCCCATCAGTCATTTAGCAGCCGTTTCAATTATCAGATGGACCGTCCTGATATTGCATGATTTGTGTTCCAGTAACTCTATTTTACTTTACAATGAGTCCAAGTGCAAAGGTAGTTATGCTCACCATTTGTATATGCCAAAGAGAAGTCATAACGCATTCCCTTTGTGGAAAGTAAGTTACCCAATAGAACTCACTTTCACAAAAGGTAAAAGTTCTCTACTTAACAATGAAAAAAAGAAAAAACATACTCAGGTTGATAAGATCTACAGTAAAAACAAGCCTTCTACCAGTGAAATTGTGAGAAGTAAAAAGAAATTAGTACTAATTTTGCTATTGTACCTCACACTGCAAAAGTTATAGCCAAAGCTGGATGCTTAGCTATGATGGAAAAGGTGCTAAATTTATGAGTGGAAGACATGAACAGAAAATATGTTCCAACTGAGAGCAATGGGTTCCACCAGAATGCACTGAGCCTCTATGAAGACCTCAGCGAGAGACGCACTGAAAGGAGTGACACCAAGCAACTTACTGCTAGTAAGGGATGGGTGCACAGAATCAAAGCTGGGTTTGGACTAAAAATATAAAAATGACCAGAGAGGCAGTGTCTGCCAATGAAGAAGCTACCGCCACACTTACAGCAGAGTTGAAGAAGTTGATTAAGGAGAAAGGATATTATCTGAAGGAGGTCTTAGATTGTGGTGAAAACAGGCTCTCCGGAAGAAAATGCCCAATAGAACTTACTTTCATAAAATGCAAAGAAGGCACCAGGACACAAAACACAGGACAGATTTAGGAAGGGTTCAGTACTATCTGCTCTTTCAGGCATCCACATGATGCCACATGTGCCCCAGGGATAAAGGAAGGTGACTGAGTACTCAAGTTTTCACTTTCCACAGTTCCACTCGCACACAGTGGGCTGAAAATATTATGTGGAAAATTCCATAAATAAATAATTCATAAGTCTTAAATTGCATGCAGTTCTAAGTAGTGTGATGAAATCTTATGTTTCCCTGCTTGGTCTTGCTCAAGACGTGAATCATCCCTGAGAATATCCACATATCAATACATGTCCCACCCATGAGTCACTCAGTAACCGTCTGATAACCCATCGTTATCAGATTGACTGCTGCTGGTTTCTGATGCTTGTATTCCAGTCATCCATATCTTACTCAAGAATGGTCCCGAAGTGCAACAGTAGTGACGCTGGCAATTTGAATACGCCAAAGAGAAGCCACAAAGTGCTTCCTTTAAGTGGAAAGGTAAGAGTTCCCAACTTTATCAGAGGTATATGTTTATAAGAGAAAATATAGTGTACATCGGGTTCCATGCTATTTAAAGTTTCAGGCATCCACTAGGGATCTTGAAATGCATCCCCTGTGGATAAGCAAGGACTACTTAATATTTAAATCATTTTACTCTATGTAAATTAAACTTCAATTTGAAAAGAAGTTAAATAACCTGGAGAAGATAATCCAAGGCTTTAGCGATTATTCGGTAATGGTGCACACAACAGATTTATACTAAGCAAGAGGCATTGAGGGTACAGTGGTTAGAACAGCTACCTTCTAGATTAACACCAGGCAACTACAAGCTTCATCTGAATATAAGGAAGGGATAGAATAAAGAACAACTTTGGAAGTTCTGAGGGATGTAGAGTTGGAAACAAGAGGGTCAGATATGGTGCTAATACCCCAAAAACTTATCTTCATATATTCTGGATGTTAATCCTCTCTGGCAAAGATTTTTCCCCATTCTGTAGATTTTCTGTGTACGCTTGTGTTTACTTTGCTGTGCAGAAACTTTTTAACTTGATTCCGTAGCACTTACTGATTCTTCGTTTTATTTCTTGAGCTTTAGGGGTCTTGTTAAGAATGTAGTGCCTGTACCAATCTGCTGAAGTGCTGACCCTATATTTTCTTCTAGAAGCTGAATTTCTGATCTAATTCCTATATATTTTTAAATTTTTTTATTAAGGAGTTAAATTATTGTACAATCATAAATGCATATAAGGTAATATTATGATATGCATATGTTCTTAAACCAGAATTACCCCTATATCGCCCACATCCCAATCTCTAGATTTTTTCATATTTTGGCCCTACAAGCAATAAAAATGCTTACATTGTGAATTTTACAGAATTAAATGATTGCATAAGTATTATTTGGATTCTCACAGGAATAAAGAATATGCTACATTGTTGATTTTCTTTCTAGATCCCTCCCTATCCTCCCTCCCTCTCCCTTCTTCCACCTCCTCCCCGCCACACACACACATATCTATGGTTGCCCTAGATTATGTGTTGCTACGCCTTTGCTTGGTCTAATGCATGAGTATGACAATCTTTCACCCAGCCCTTGGTTTTGCTAACTTCGCTCAGCATGATTTCTTCCATTGCCATCCATTTACCTTCAAAGGCCGCAATATCATTGTTGCTAATTGCTGAGTAGAACTCCATTGTAGATATAGAGCACAGTTTTTGGATCCATTCATCCAGTGTAATTCCTACATTTTTGATCCACTCAAGTTGACTTTTTTACAGGGCAACAAAGAGGAATCTAGTTTCATTCTTCCAAATATGGATATACAGTTTTCCTTGCACATTTGTTAAGAAAGCTAAATAAATAGGCAAAAGTACTAAACAGATATTTCTCAAAAGAAGAAATTCAAATAGCTAACAAATACATGGGAAAACTTTCAATGTCCTTAGTAATCTGGGAAATGCAAATCAAAACTACACATAGAGGGGCTAGAGCTGTGGCTCAGTGATTACGGTGCTTGCCTGGCATGCGTGAGCACCCAAGTTCAAATCCCAGCATCACACACACAATGAGGTCTCAGAGCAACAAAAGACATGAAAAACTAGGTAAAATTGATTCTCTCTTTCTCTCTCTCTCACTTTCCCTCTCTCCTTAAAAAAAAAAAAAACTACACATACAATTGTCTCCACTCATCTGTGGAGGTGGGGACTAGACCCTGGACAATGAGAAAGTTGGTCTAGTAGCATGAGTTAAATCCAGATAAGATGTAATGCTTTACAATCTAATAATTTTTTTAGAGTTATAGTGGGAAGAGGAAGGGAGGGATAAGGGAGGGTAATTGGGGGGGGCACTCCTGGGGATAATTGCAATATCCAGAATATATACACATTTTATATTATTTTGTTAAAATCTTGTAAGGTTGTTCAAAAATAAAAAATAAACTACACATAGAGATTTCTTCTCACTCCAGTTACAATTGCAAACAAGAATATAAATAACAAAAGTTGGTGAAGATATTTTTAAAAAGGGTACACTCATACATTGTTGGTTGGACTGCAAATTAGTACAATCATTCTGCAAAGCAGAACAGAGAGTCCTCAAAAGAGTAGGAATGGAACCACCCCATGATCTAGCTGTCCTACTCCTTGGTATTTATCCAAAAGATCTAAAATCACCATACTATACTGATATGGCCACTTCAGTGTTTACAGCAGCACAATTCACAATAGCTAAGTTGTGGAAGCAGCCCAAGTGCCTGTCAACAGATGAATAGATTAATAAATATAGTATATACACAGAATGGAGTTTTATTCCACCAAAAAGAAGAACGAAAACTTGGCATTTGCTGGTAGATGGATGGTAATGGAAAACATCTTGCTCAGTGAAATAAACCAGACTTGGAAAGCCAAGGGTCAAATATTTTCTCTCATGTTAAAGCCAGAGCAAAATAAGGCGGAAAGTGAGGGGCAGATCCCATAAAAGTAGAAGTGAGATCAGTGGAGTAGAAGGAGATTCAGGGGGAGGGAGGAGGAATGGCAAAGGGGAAGAACTGAGGAAAGAACTTGACCACATTATGTTACGTTCACACATGAACGGACCACGGTGAATTCCACATTTATATCTGCAAAGCAACAATTAGAAAAGCAATAAACAGATAGAAGTAAGACCAGCAGGGTTGAGTAAGGGGAAGAGGAGAAGGAAGGAGGGGTGAGAAAGAGAAAGTAATGGGGCCTGAAATTGAGTAAATTATATTCCATGTGTGCATGATTATGTCAAAATGAACCCCACTACATATCCCTATAACATATTGGCTGCTTAAAACTCCAGTTAAATTCCTCTAACTTTCTAATGTTCTTAAAGGAATAAGGGGCTGCACAGTGACTTCACCTCTTGAGGCTAAGTTTTAACCATCATAGGTGAGACTTTATTCCCATATGTAGAGATAATCTCATTGCCTCTGCCTTTCTCAACCTAGGCCTTCTTTCTGGAAAACAAGAAAAGCAGTTCCAGAAAGCCCAGTCCAGCTGCATGCCTGTAGAGGGCGGTAGAGCTGAACCAGTGATGTCTACCCAGAGAAGCCCAGGGGGGTTAACTAGGTAATAAAGGGGAAAGGAGGTAGGGATGGCAGAGGAAGAGATAAGGTGATGAGACATAATGCCCAGGAAGGGAGGTTGTCATTCTTTTCTTTAAGAAAATAAGAAATTATTTTGAAAGGGATACCAGGGATTGAACCCAGGTGTACATAACCACTGAACCACATCCCCAGTCCTCTTTTTTTTTTTTTTTTTTAATTTTTGAGACAGGGCCTCACTAGGTCCTTGCTAAGTTGCTGAAGCTGGCTTTGAACTTGCTATCCTCCTGCCTCAGCCTCCCAAGCTGGTGGGATTGCAGGCGAGCACCACCATGCCCAGCACAAACTTAATATCAAAAACACAAACAATCCAATCAATAAATGGGCCAGAGAGCTCAACAGAAACTTCTCAACAGAGGAAATCAAGCATGCCAATGAGTACATGAGAAAGTGTTCTAAATTACTAGTAGTCAGAAAAATGCAAATCAAAACTACATTAAGATTTCACTTCACTCCAATCAGACTGGCAAAGATGAAAAATATAAACAGTAACAATTGCTGGAGTGGTCATGGGGAGATAGAATACTGTTGGTGTAACTGCAGGCTGGTACAGTAGTTCTGGAAGGCAGTGAGAATACTCCTCAAACAATTAGGTATGGATCCACTGTACAACCCAGGTATCCCTCTTCTGGGTATTTCCCCAGAGAAGTTAGAATCAGCACGTTACAGAGACACAGCAAAATCAATGTTCATAGCAGCTCAATTTACAATAGCTAAATTATGGAATCAACCCAGATGCCCCTCACCGTGGATCCAAAAGCTCTGAATACATACATATACACACACACACAGGAATTCTACATTCTACTCAGCTATTAGAAACAATAATATTATGGACTTTGAAGGTAAATGTATGGTAATGGAAAAAAATCATGCTGAGCCCAACTCAGAGACTCAAGGGTCAAATGTTTTCCCTCATTTGTGGAGGCTAGAGCAAAACCCAGGCTTGAGTGAAAAGTAGTCAAGCTCTTGTACTAAACCACCAAAGGTGTATAGCAACACATAATCTAAGGGAATGATAGATATGTAGGGGATGGAAGGGGAGGGGGGCAGGTGGCAGGGAGAGGGAGGAAAGATAGGGATGGATCTAGAGAGACAAGCAACAATGGAACACACTCTTTACCCCACCCCCAAGAAGCCAAATAATACTTAAGCAATCATTTAATTCTGGAAAATTATACACACACACACACACACACACACACACACACACACACATAGTTGTAGGGGGAAATATAGAAGAATCAAGAGACTAGAGTATGGGCAATGTAGGGGTGATTCTGAATTAGGATCAAATGCATACCATAATAAAATAAAATAAAATAAAGAATAATATTTTTTAGTTGTTAAACATAGTCTTACAATTAGGAGGGAATCATCATCAAACAATCAAGGACAAAAATATAATGACATCAGCCAAGGCTGATGCCATTCCATGATTTCCCCCCTTGGATTCCCCATGGTTCCATGTTTCCCCCTACTTAAACCCCATTTTAATTGGACTTTTCATGAAAGTCAAAGAATAAAGAATAATATTGTTAGCTGTTTCTGTCATATGTTGTGCTGAGTCCTGGGCAAGAGATGAAAGTGCCCAGGATTTCTTTTCCCCTGATAAGGAGAACTGGACTGAGGCCACACTACAACAGTTGCCTGAAACCAGAGGTGAGATTTGGAGAGAAGACATCAGAGTTCCTTGATGGTGGCTTACATCACAGGAGATGGGATTATTGCTTTGGTCACATGGTGTGCTGCTTAGCATGCTGATTCTCTGCAGCACTAAGAGGATGCTGCATTGGGCCTCAATGAACAAGATGTGACTGGCAGCAAACAGCTGCAGGGTTGTATTGCTGCAAACCAGGAGGACATCATGATGTTAAAGCAAGTCCTGGGGTAAGAAGGAAGCACACTGCTGGGATCTGCCTGGCATATTGGAGTCTAGTTTGGTCTTTTAACAGATACCAATATGTCTGGAAAATAACATAGGCACATTTTCCAGGAATCATAATGACATCTGAGAAGGGAATATTGGCATGACACAGCTGTCACGTATCAGTGATTTCTCCCTGAAACTTCCAAAAACATCAACTATGGGAAGCCTTTGGAATACTTGCACTGAATGGCATCCGGAAATTACTGAAACTCACCTTGCAGTCTCTAAAGGAACACAGTACACTTTGGTGCACACAGTTTTCTGCACTGGGTTTGAGCCACAAACGTGCATGGCAGCGACACTTGTGATCACATACCCAACACTGGCCCATTATGCTCAAAGGCACCTAGGAGGTTGGGAGCTTGAGTTGTTAACTTGAGTCCTGTAGTGATGACTTTCCAGGAGTCACCACTGAGGTTGAACCGGTCACTAGCGGGATCCCTCTTCCAGGAAACTGGCTGAATTTGGCATTTGACCCAGAAATATGATGCAGACAGACTCAGCATCTTGCTTTAACAACTCAAGGTGGGGAACACAAGCCCACCGAGGAAGGACAACTGCCATGTTGGTAAGGACGGCTTCCGATACATTCAGACAGGACGGCCAGGGGCGCTGCAGGCTCAGGCAAGAAGAGATTTCTTTCTAGGAACACTTGAGGCAACCCGAGCTGGGCACGTGGCAACATGACTGAGAGGCATGATATTCACAGTCACCTCCTCAGAGCCATAACGTCACAGTAAGTAGGACCTTTGGCTGTGATACAATTGGTAGCATTTTAGTGGTTAAGGACCAACATTGGATTATCCCATGGGAGACAGATGAGCAGTGCTGCACAATGACACCGGGAGCCTGAGTCGAGCATGAAGCTGATCACTTGGTGGCTGAATATAATTATGTCCCCAGATCAGATAGAATCTACAGTTTACCAAGCAAAGGCTTCGAGCAATTACACCTGTCATTAGAAATGTATGGTGCATGAGAACATGGCATTTTTGCTAGGGAGGTTAGGGAATTGACATGATTATAATAACTGTGTTCTCTCTGCCACTGGTATACAGTGAAATACATATTTTGTAGACTGAGATTGTTTTCTGTTCCTGTTACAGATGAATAATTTATAAAGAACAGAAATCTGTTTCTCACAGTTCTTGAGACCAAGTCCAAGATCGTAGCACCATCCATTCAGGGCCCTGTTGCTGTAGAATAACATGGCCAAGATCTCGTATGGTCAGCTCTGATCCGTCTTATCTCATGAAGCCATTAATCTATTATGGGGGCCCCACCCTCATCACCTCCTCTAATCCCATCTCCAAATACTATCAACATATGAATTTGGGAATTAAATGTTCAACACATAAACTTTTATAAGACACATTCAAACCACAGCATATAAACTGAGTTATAAAAATAAAATGAAACATAGTTACAAAATAACCATAATAACCAAAATAACAAAAGTAATAACTAAATAACAAAAATTACTAGAATAAAAAGATATTTTGAGAAGTCAAACTAAAACTTCAAACTGCTGTAATTTGTATGAATACTTATTGGCCACAGAAAAAAGAATATTTAATTTTATGAAAGTGAAATATGCAACTGAATTCTTCTGTTGAAGCTAATGAAAAATTCTAGTAACAGCATTCAAAAAGGTGGCTGAGAGAATAATTCAACTAGAACAGGTGTAACAGGAATCTTGTAAGAGAGGCTGGGGCCAATGGGAGGGTGTGGACAGGAAAAAGGGAGAAGTTGGTCAAAGGGTACAAAGTTTCAGTAATGCAGGAGAAATGGGCAAAATGACTGTAGCTAATAATAATGCATATATAATGTAGAATAGATATATACATATTTTAAAACATTAATATACACATATTTCAAAACATAAGTATTTGAGGCCAAAGTATGTTAATTATCCTGATCTGATCATTCCATAATGTATACATCTATCAAAACATTATATTGTACCCCATAAACACATATACAATTATCATTTGTCAACTAAAACAAATAAATATATAAAATCACTATTTTTGAAAGCCTAATGTACAATGGGAAAGAATCATTGACAAAAGTTGGAGGCAAGCTGAAAGGAAAGAATTTACAGTTGGATTACAGTTTTTTCTTCAGTCTCAATACAGCCTGAGAATTTGAATCTCAGTTTCACTTCTTGCAATAGTAATTCAAAGACTGTAGAGGAGCACACTAGATCTATGATGAATTGGGATTCTACCATGTGTTTGTAGTGAACCTATTTGTTGCTGCTCCTATTTGCTGTTGCTGTCGGTGTGCTGTGCCTGTCTGCTAATTGCCTATTGGTTAACCAGCGATTGACAAGCGGCAGCAGTTGCAGAAAAAGAAGAGCTACCCAGAGAGGCCTGCATGACTGTTTTGGTTTGGATGAAAATTACCTCCCAAAAGCTCAATATGTGAGACAACATGAAGGCTGAGGTGAAATGATGGAGTTATAAGAGCCTTAACCCAATCAATGAGTTAGTCCCTCATAGGGATTAACTGGCAACTACAGGCTGGTAGGGTGTGGCTGAAGGAGGCGGGTCATTGGGGGCATGCTTGAGATATAGTTGTATCTGGCGATTGGAGTCCCCCCACCCCAGCCCCGCTCTCTCTCTCTACACCCTGGAGCCATGTCTTCCACCACGATGTTCAGCCTCACCTCCAACCTAAAGGAATGGATCTGGCTGCCTATGGACTAAGACTTCCAAAGCCATGAGCCCTCAAAATAAACTTGCCTGGGGCTGGAGCGGTGGTGGCTCAGCGGTTTCGGTGCTAGCTTGGCAAGCACAAGGACCTGGGTTCAAACCCCAGTACCACGTACACAACTAAGTGTTGGAACAACAAAGGCCATGTGAAAAACTAAATAAAGTTGTTTCTTTCTCTGTCTCTCTCACTGTCCCTCTCTGTTTAAAAAAAAATATAAATAAACTTTCCTCCTAAAATTGTTCTTTTCAGGTCTTTTAGTCACAGAAGTGAGAAATCTGACTAAAACAGTAACCATCAAGCTAAAAAAGCCAAAGGGACCCAGACCCAAGTGCAGTGCCTGAGCTGATGTGGCCTGGTTAGTTTCGCGTGACCATTCACATCCAGTGTGCAATGAAGGGGATTTAAGAAGATGAGCAAAGTATAAACAAAACCACCACAGCACTGTTGCAATATATGATGCTGTCTTTTGTCTATCTTCTGTTGCTATAACAGAATACCTGAGATTGGGAAATGTATTAAGGAAAGAAGTTGACTTTGGTTGGTGGTTCTGGAGAGCAGGAAGTTCAAGAGCACGGTGCTGGTGTCTGGGGATATCCTATCGTGCTCCCTCACCTCGAGGAGGAAATGTAGAAGGGCAAGCAGGTACGTGCAGCACATGGGCGGCCTCACTTTTCAACAACCCACTGTCGTCGTGACCTATCAAGTCCTGCAAGAGGCAGAGCTCACTCACTCCCAAGAGAAATCAACCAGTCCCTTGAAAGTGGCATTAAGCCTTCATGAGAGTGGGTCCATCACCCCTCAATGCTATTATATTGGGGACTATATTTCAACATGAGTTTCAGAGAGGACAAGCCATGTCTTTCATCACAGCAGATGTGTTACCTCTCACATATCCTACTCTAAAGCTATCTAACTTTTTGGTGCCAGGTAAAGCCTCTGTCTCATCAATTTGATTGACAGTCCTTGCCTAGGACACTACCTTCCTACTAATTTAGGACTCACTTCACACATACCATTGTCTTCCTTCCTTACTTTTTTGCCCCTTATCTCTCAACTCTTTATTTATTGTTGATTTATTTATTTTGGTGCTGGGGATTGAACTCAGTGCATCACACATGCTACGTACACATTCCACCACTAAGTGACACCTTCAGCCACTATTTTTAATTTATTTTATCTTATTTATTTTATATATATATATATATATATATACACATATATATATATATATATATATATATATATATCTTTCTAAACAACCCTATTCTTTTTGGAAGAACACAAGGTAGAAAAAAGAAAAGAAGGAGGAGGAAGCAAGAAAGGGAAGGAAGCCTGAAGGAAAGAACCCCCAGCCGGACACTTGTCCTTATCGTGTGAACCTGAGATATCTCAGAGTGTAACTTATAAGAATCGCCAAAAAGAGATTAACAAAAAGTCTATTCTGTATCCTAAACATGCCCCCACTTCCTTTGACACTTACAGAAATAGTTAAGGATGCTTCTCAGAACCCATAGTATCAGGACTGCATTCTCTTTCCTTGACCCACGAGCCTGAGGCCCACCTTGGAGGACAGAGACCTCCACATCAGCTAATGGAAGCCAATAATTAGAAAGCACCACTGGGTCACCATTATAGCTGAAACTGGAACAATTCTAAGAGTTTCTTCAATGTATAAACATATAAAACTTTACTGTGACTCTATACTGAAAATCAAACACTAAGGAGCCCCTGACATCATCAACATCTCTTGAACCCCCAAAAAGCCTAATAGTACCTCATCAACCAACACAAATTCTAATATACCTTCACTGTTGATCTCTGGTCTAAAGCAAGCAAGCACGAGTGTGTGCATGCACACACACACACACGCACACACACATGTACATCCACATGCACATCCACACGCACCCCGACACACACCATGCAAACTTCACCTCTCCACTGCCTAAACACTGTTGTCCCTCCATATCAACCTAACCCACAACAAATAAACCAAATTTCAGTTCACTTCCACAAATGTCCCCATCTTCCAATATTCCCACCACTCTCTGATCACCTAAAAATAAAGATGGTATGAGATGTGACCATGGATCCAAGGAAACTCTGGGGACATTCTCAACATCAGGAAAGAGGTTCTGACACTCTTCATGACCTTTGGGCTGTGCTTTGCTTTCCAAATGTAGAGAAGGCTCAGGAAAGGCTTCCCTAGGGAACAGCAGGGAGATATAAAGCCTGTTCCCTTGGAGCACAAGGGGCCCCAAGGAGGCCCGGCCATGGAAGGTTAAAGCATGAGAGGCTGAGGGAGATCTCAAGACCACGTGAGCTCTCACTCCAGTGGCTCTGCATAACTCTGTCTTCTAAAATGAGGGGTCAGGCTGGTGATGGAGGTAGGGAGTGAGAAATGACTCTGAAGTAGCATCAGGAAAACCTCATCCCAGTTGACTGTGGTGTCTCCTTTTCCTTCTTCCCTTCCTTGTTCTGCTCATGCAACAGATAAGATAAAATGATGGGAGACTAGAGCCTTAGCTGAAGTTTGGATTCTAAATAAAGTTGAAGACATGGCATGGAAAAGGGAGCTACTGCAGTGGAGAGAAAACATCTGGATAAAGGAATCAATCATAAATAAACAGTTCATGTTTATAATCTACATCTATTTCATATGTCTTCCTTGCTGCCCGCCATTCAAGAACAGTGAGTTCCAAAGGTCCATGAATCATACATTGTCAAAAATCTTTTCAAGTGTTTTGATAAGACATCAGTGAATCAGGAAAGGTTTGTCCATGTGTTATTGTCCAAATTAACCAAAATGAAATCAAGCGCTATCTATGTGTACTTAAAGGAGTGGGTGGTCATTATGACTAAGCCTCCGTTTTTCGTATGTTTGGTTAACCTAAGTACACACCAGGAAGACTTCCAAAATTTAACTATGACTGGCTACTCGTTTCACTAAAATATTTTTCTCTGCCTCACAGAATAGTGAGTGTTTGGGGTTGGGGATGCTGACCACCCGCCAGGCATTTTTACATGCTTTTCTTTACGGTGTTCTCCCAACAATTCTATGAGATAGGTGCTGCCATTACCCCACTTTACAGATGGAGAAATTGAGTTTCAGGGAGGTAAAGTAACTCACCCTGGACCACTTACCTGATAAAGGATGAGATCACATACCAGAAAGCATACCAGAGGCCATCTCAGCTTCCAAACAACATGATCTCTATAAACAGACAAAGCATTTCCTCTTTTCAGGAAGAAGCCAAAAGGCCTGGTTTCCGGTTTTAGTTCTAACAATAAAAGGCCTGAAATTAAAGTCCTACTTCCAGACCTCAATTTCATCCTTTCTAAAAGTTAGGGGATTGGTCTTCATGAACTTTAAGAGTTTCTCTGGCTCAAAGCTCTTAGGAGTCTTTTTAAGGTGTAACCAATAAGAAAACAGAGGTGCCTTCATAGAAACAGGGCTCCTGCCACTCTGAGTGATCTCTTCCCCAACCACAATGATCTAAGTGGAGTTCTGCCCTCAGACAGTTGTCTGAGATCCATCGCGTTTCTTCCTTACATCTGTTCCGATCCATCCTAAATGACTATCAGGCATTCTTTCATTCTGAAAATATTTATCAAGGGACCATTGTGTTCCAGGCACTGTGCCAGGTTGGATGGTGTAACAGGGAACCAGATGCAGCCCTCATACTTGGGCAGCATTCAGTCTACTGGGGAAGACAGTGTTTTAAGTACTAAGCTTCATTTCTGTAGCATGTGTGCAAGAGGATGCCTGATCCAGAATTGATGGAAGAATGTCAGGGCCAGCTTCAGAGAGGTTGTGATATCTAAAATCTGAGCCTGAGGGAGAGGACTGATCACCAAGGCTAACACACAGGGGAAATGGGCAATTTCAGGCAGATGGAATAGGAAGACCCTACGGCAAGAAGAAGCAAGAAATACCTTACAATTGGAGCATGGAATACAAGGGGCCAGAGAGAAAGGCAAGAGACGAGGCTGCAGAGCCCAGCAGGAGCTGTGTCTCACCAAGCTCAGAAAGCCACAGGACGGAGTTGTCTTTAGTCTGAAGTAAGGGGGAGGCTCATTCAGCACAGAAGCAATTGCTGTGGATTCAATTGTTTCCCTGGAAAAGCACATAGTGGACCCCTAACCCCTAACACTTCAGAGTACGGCCTTATTTGAATAAAGAGCCTTTGTAGAGGTAATCAAGTTAAATAAGGTTATTAAAGTGTGCCCTAATCCAACATGACTGGTATTAGTACTGAAGAGAAGAAATTTAGATACAGAAGCACACATGCAAAAGACAAGAGTGTATGAAGCAACAGGAGAAGAGCACTGCTGTCTCCAAGTCCAGGAAGGAAGCCCAGACCAGAGGATTTCCCTCCCAGGGAGCCAAGACTGACAACACTGCAGTTTTAGACTTTTCGCCTCCAACACTGTGAGACAACAAATTTTTCTTCTTTAAGCCACCCACTATGTGGTACTCTGTTGTGATGATCCTCACAAGCTGATGTATGACTTATTCATACTTGTATTTTAGAGAAGATGAACCGCCTGCGAGGCAAAGAATGGATTGTATAGGGGCTGTCTTGTCTGCAAGGATATCGGTTTGGAGGTACAAGATGATAAAGGTCTCCACGAAGGTAGAAATAGCTGAGGCAGAGAAAGGTTGACAGACTGACAGCCTTCATAAAAGCAAAATCCCCAGAATGTGGTTCTACACTATAGCCTGGGTGTGGGAAATGAGAGAAAACAAAGAACTGAGGGCAGTTCATGGTCCCTGTTTGTAGCTCATGTAAACGCGTAACCAAGAGTAAAATCTAGCCAACTACCTCATCAGGAATCTCAGGCACAAGTTTTATACAGGTAGATAGAAATGCACTGCCCAGCTGCCATCTTCATCTGAACACCCAGTTATGGCTCTGCAGCTTCAAGGCCAGGTGCGGCTTCATTTTTTCCACAAATGTTTACTGACCACCTGCAAAGGACCAGATAGTGTACTAAGCTCAGGGACATAATAGTAAGACAAAGGACAAAGGGATCCTGTGTATTATGTCAATGAGAAGACAAACATTAACCAAATTAATAAATAAATTGTTGACTCTGAGAAGAATGCCAAAGGAAGGGAGCAGAGTTCTATGTGAGCACAACAAGGGTAACCTGAGTCAGAAAAAGAGATGATTGAGCTGATATCCAAGGGACAATGGGCAAGGAGGAGAAACATCCAGGATGAGGAAGGAATCTGACACATTAGAGGAACTAGCAAGAGTCCCTGGGGAATGTAGGCATGGAGAAGAGCCAGTTAATGCTTATCATCGTGAGTAACAAGTCATCCAGTGACTACGGAATTCCTGATGTACAGGAGAGACACAGTAAGTCTTCTTTAAATGAGGGGGACTTTGTACTGGGTTGAGCAGTTGGAACCTCAGAATGTGATTCATTTGAAAATAGGGTCTTAACAGATGTAATCAAGTTAAGATGATGTCATGCTGGATTAAAGTGGACCCTAATCCAATTATTGGTGCCCTTCTAAAGAAAAGGAGATTTGTATACAAACACAGAGAATATCATGTGAAGGCCCAGAGACAAACAGAAGATTGCCATGCAGACCGAAGCAGAGGTTGGAAGGACGCATCTACAAGCCAAGTAATGCCCTCAACCACAAGAAGCTAGGAGAGAGACAGGAGACAGACTTTCCCTCAGAGCCTCTGGGAGGAATAAATCTGCTGCCACCTTAATTTTGGACTCTACTGTGAGAGAATAAATTTCTATTGTTTTAAACCAAAGATTGAGGTGCTTTGTTGCAACAGTCCTACGAAGCTAACACAGACTTTAACCTAGTAAGTTAGATGATTAAATGTGTATTAATAAAAAGATGGCTATATAGAAAAAGAAGTGACATCAGCAAGATGGCAGAAAAGAAGGTAATCTGCTAGTATCGCCCAATAACAAGAATTCTGCACTCATCCACAGACTAAAGTCTCTTAGGGAGGATTCTAGTTCAGGTAGGAAATTGTGAAAATCCAGTGTAGTCCAAGACCTAAGAAGGTTACTTAGAAAGTGCAGATCCACAATCAGGAAGTAAACCCACCAATTCTGCTCCCAAGTTCAAATGCGGAAGGAGTCATATTCCCCAAAATATTTGCCACAGTCCTATCTGGCATTGAGTTTACACCCAAATCCATCTGCCAATAGGTCCCAGAGGAATCATGCACACTAATGCCTCAGCAGACAATCTCTTCTACTCACTGACATCAGTTTTGATTATGTACCTGAACATTACCCATAACTCAGCTCAGCCACTCTCAGCTCTGATCCCAGCTTATACAGGGACACAGGGAGACACACCCTTTTTAGCAAATGGGTCAGGCTTGTTTGTTTGCATCTCACAGCAGATCCTAAAGCATCCCTATCTCAGCTCCAGTCCTCTCTGCTACAGCCTGGGAACTGTTCCACCCATGCAGGAAACTGCTGAGATGAGGCGCTGTCTGGGGTATCAGGCAGGCTTGCTATTTTCCGACCCATAGCAGTTCTGAAACTTCAAAGTCAGTTCCACACCCTCTTAGCTATGGTTGAGTTATATAATTCCACCTTCATAAGGAATTTCTGGGATTTTTGCCTACTAGTGCCATCAGATTGGGTTGCTGACATCAGACCCCTGGTAGATTCTGAATTGACACTGAAACTCAGTTGTAGCCCCTTCGAGCTGTGATCTGACAGGAGATCTACCCAAATAGCATCTACCAGGAAACATCTGAGTCCCTGTGGCAAGTTTGCTCACCTCTATCCCTCAGCAGATTTTCAAACGGCTCTGGGTCTCTGTCATAGTCCCTGTTGTCTGTGGGTTGAGAGCAGCACTGACCACTGAAGGACTCAAAGGAAGGCATGCCCAGTAGTGTCTCTGATGGCTGATGCCCTGACCTTGACCACATTGTGATCATGAAATGGTCAGCTCTGACTTCTCAACTGAAGTATGAAAGCAGACCTGCTCATCCAGGAACCCACTGGAAAACACAATTATACATGATCCTAGATATAGGCCTGAAGAGTTCAGTAGCATATAAGGACCCAAAATAACCCTATTCTGTCCCATTGTAGTTACAGACCTGAATAGTATGGCCAACACAGGGACCCATCCAATAATGTAACAGGACCTTCCCAGAAACCTGGAGGAAGACAAATCTACCACATACTAGGTAAGAGAACCATTTTCAAAACCTAGAAGCAGACTCTCATCTAAGTACCAGCCCTTCATGGGATCAGCACTAAGCTCCATTGGCTGTGATAAACGTGGGCTTATGGCAGTGGCTTCAGCAGTAATGAGTCTTAGAGCCAAAAAGGACAATCCTCTCAGAATTCCTAAACAGATGTATTGTAGGACAGTCACAGACAAAAAACAATTACAAGGACTGAACAAAAACCCATGTTGTCTGAATTATGACATGAGCAAGGAGAACCTTGTCTATGACGCTGGGGGATGAAGGGAGGGGAGTGGTGGTGGGGGGGAATAGGAGGGTCATCAAGGCAGATGGAGAGTGGGAGTAGGGAGGATTTCAACCCAGTGGGGAAATTTCAACTTCCATGAAAAGCCCATGTATCACAGGGGGGGCAAAGTAGGGGGAAACATGGGATTGGGGGGAATCCCAAGGGGGGCTACCATGGTCTGTCATCAACCTCAGATTACTCTGTTATTATGTATGTGTTCACAATTCTGTGGCAACAATTCTCCTCCTAAATGTAAGATTATGTTGAATAAATAAAAAAAAACCCATGTTGTCAATGAGCAATGATCAAAGTTCAACCTGAAGGATCAAGATCAGGCAAGGAAATGTGATTCATCAAACGGACAAAATAAGGGAGCCAGTGGTTAAATCTAAACAGATGTAGTAGATGTATGATCTGCCAAAGAATTCAAAAGAGCTGTTACAATAAAACTCAGTGACATGCAGGAAAATACAGATAAATAACTCAGTAACTTAGTAGAAAAATATAAAAGAGAGATTGAAATAACGGCAAAACCAAACAGAAATTCTGAAACTGAAGAATACAATGAATGAAATGAAAAATGCAACAGAGAGTATTTCCAGTGGAATAGATCAAGCTGAAGGAACGAATAAGGTCTAAAGCAAGCTGCTTGAAGATAGTCAGAGGAGGTAAAGAACGAAGAAAGCTATGGGATTTAGGAGACAACATCAAAGAAGTAAATTTTCCAATCATTGCAGTTTAAGATGGGGTAGAGAAAGACAAAAGAGTAGAAAACTTATTTAAAGAAATAATAGCAGAAATTTTCCAAACCTGGAGAAAGACATAATCGAAGTGCAGGAAGGTCAAAAGTCCCCAGATTCAATATGAATAAGACTATCCCAAAATATATTATTCTCAAAATATCAAAAATCAGAGACAAAAAAATGATCTTAAAAGCAGCAAGACAAAAGAAACAAATGATATAAAAGAGTGATCCCATGCATCTGCATTAGACTTTTCAGCAGAAACCTTATAAGCTAGAAGGAAGCTGAACTATATTTTTGGAAAAAAGAAAACCCTGCAAACTAAGAATATTATATCAAGTAAAGCTGTTCTTCATAAGGAAGAAGCAATAAAAATTTTCCCAAAAAATGAAAGCTAAGAGAGTTCATCAACACCAGACTTGGCTTACAAGAAATGCTAAGCAGAGTTCTTCAAGCTTAAAGAAAAGAATGCTAGTGACTAACACGAAAATATCCTAAGGTACAAAACTCACTCATGAAAGTAAGCCTACAGCCAAGTTTAGAGCATTACAATGCTCTAAGTGTGATGTGTACACAACTTACATCTTCAGTATGACGATTAAAATACAAAGCTATTAAAAACGAATATCTGGTAGGGCTGAAGTTGTGGCTCAGCAGTTACAGCACTTGCCTGGCACGCACAACGACCCGGGTTAAAACCCCAGCACCACATATACAATTAAGTGTCAAAAAAAATAACCAGATGAATAAATAAAATTGATACTCTCTCTCTCTCTAAAAATAAAATAAATAATGAATAACTTGTTAAGGAATATACAATACAAAATATGTAAATTGTGACATAAAAGATTTAAAATATAGGACAAGGGTCAAAGTGTAGAACCTTTTAATGCAATAGAAGTTATTATCAGTTTAAAATAATTTATCATATCTATAAGATGCTTGTAAGCCTCATAGTAACAAACACCAAAAAACCTAGAATAAAAGCAGTAAAACTAAAAGGCAAAGAATCAAAATATACTACTAAAGAAAAATCACTTAATAGTAAAAGAAGGCAGCAAGAGAGGAACAAAGGAAGAAAAGATCTACAAAACTACCAGAAAACAATTAGCAACCTGGCAACAGTAAGTTTTTAACCTATCAATATTAACTTGGATGTGACTTGATTAAATTCTATAGTTAAAAAAAAGATAAGAACACACATAGGCTAGAAGCGAGGGATGGAGAAAGATATCTCATAAAAATGCAAACCAAAAGAGTACAGGAGTAAGTTTACTTATGTCAGATAAAGTTTAAGTCATAAATTATAAAAAGAAATGAAGTCATCATACAATAATAAAAGGGTCAATAGCAAGAGGACATAACAATTGTAAACATGCCCCAAGTTGGAAAATCTAAAAGCAGAGTAAATAGTAAAAGATCTAAGAAAAAGATAGACTCACTTACAGCAAGGAATAAATCATCTGGATAGAATATGAACAAAAAAATGGATTTAAACTGCCCTCTAGGTCAAGTGGACCTTACAGATCCTACCCCAAAGCTGTAGAATACACATCCCTCTTGACTGCACATGGGACATTGTTTAGGACAGACCACATCTGAAGCCACAAAACATGCCTTAACAGTTTTCAGAAAACCAAAATCATATCAACCATCTTTTCAGACCACCTGGTATAAAAGTAGAAATCAATAACAGAAGCAACTTTAGAAATTCCACAAATAAATGGAAATTAAATAACATCCCCTGAAAACGAAACAATGAGTTAATGAAGAAATTTAAAATGAAATTTTAAAAAAAATTTAATGAAAGTGAAAATACAACACACCAAACTACTTGGGATGCAATGAAAATGGTTCTAAATGAAAAGATTATCAGAATAAACACCTTTATCAAAAAAGAAGACAAATCCAGGGACTAGAGAACACACAAGTAGTCCCGGCTACGGTAAAGGCTAAAACAGGAGAATTATTTGAGCCTGAGCAACAGAGATAGCCAAAGACAAAGATGAAGATAAAGGATCTCAAATAAAGATTCTAATGCTGTACCTCACCTCCAGGAATTAATAAAAGAACAAACTAAATCCAAAACTAACAGAGGGAAATAGATAGCATAGATTAGAGCTAAGCGAAACAGATTAAAGCTACTCAAAAGGTTAAAGAAACAAAGCATTGGTCTTTTGAAAAGATTAAAAAATTGAAAAACCATTGCCTATATTAAGAAAAAAATGAGAAGGCTCAAATACAATTAGAGACAAAGGAAAACATGCAACTGATAACTACAGGGAAGACAGTGAAGGGCAAAACCCATATGATCATGTTAATAATGTACAAAAAAGGCATTTGACAAAGTTCAACATCCTTTTACAATAAAAGTTCTCAACAAATTAGTATAAAGGAATGTATCTCATCACAACGCACAATCTCATCACACCCCCAGCCAACATCATACTGAATGGGAAAAAGTTGAAAGTTTTTCCTCTAAGATCTGGTAAAACACAAGGAGGCCCACTATTACCACTTTTATTCAAAATAGCATGGGAAGTCCTTGCCAGAGCAATTACATAAAAATATATAAAAGGAAACCAAGTTGGAAATGATAAATTTAAACTTACCTGCTTGTAAACAACATGATCATGTACATAGAAAACCCCAGACTCCACCAGAAAAAAAGTTAAAAAAATAAAGTTGCAAGATACAAACCTAACATAGAGAAATCAATAGCATTACCAAGCAATAATAGTGAACTTTCTAAAGCAGAAATCACTAAAATAACTCCATTTATAACAGCTACAAAAAATGAAATACCAGTAACTCGATCAAAAATGGGCAAATGATCTCAGTATATACTTCTCAAAAGAAGTAGAAAAGCCAATAAATATATGAAAAATGCTCAATATTTTTAGCTATCAAAGAAATGTAAATCAAAACTAGAAAAAGATTCCATTTCACCCTATATAAAATGACTATTATGTAAAAGTAAATAAATACGCACATGAATAAATAAATAGATACAATGCTGACATGGGTGTGGTCAAAAAGCAACCCTTTTACACTGCTGGTGGGAATGTAAATTAGTATAGCCATGTAGATAACAGCATGGAGGTTCCTCAGAAAACCAAAACTAGAACTACCAAATGATCCACCTATACCTCCCCTGAGTATATCTCTAAATTAGCATGTAGAAGAGATGCCTGAAAACCCATGATAACTACACTATTCACTATTGCAAATAGCCAAGATATGGAATCAGCCTGGATGCCTTCCAACAGATGAATGGATAAAGAAAATATGGTACATATGCAGAATATGGTATTATTTAGGCATAAAGAAGAATGAAATCCTGTCATTTGCAGGAAAATGAATGGAACTGGTGAACTCAGTATTTAGCAAAATAAATCAGACACAGAAAGTCAAGTATCACCTGTTTTCTCTCCTATGTGCAAACGAAAAAACTAAAAAAATAAACAAAAGATGCCCTGAAAGTAAAAGAGGGATAATTAGGGACAAGAAAAGGGATTTGGAGAGGGTAGAGAGAACGGGGCAAGAGAGGGTAGAAGGATGGGTAGATAGAATTAATAGACAATATATACATATGTGAAAATGTCACAGTGAAATCCATTAATTTATGCAATTAACATATATGAATAATAAAATACCTAGAATTTAACCAAGGAAGGGAAAGAAGTCTATAATGAAAACTATAAAACATTGGTGAAAGAAACTAAAAAAGACAAAATAAATATCTCATGTTCATGGGTTGGAAGAAATCCTAACACTGAAATGTCCATATTACCCCAGGAAATTTATAGATCAAATAAAATCTCTATCAAACTATCGATATTCCTCACAAAAATGGAAAACTGTCCTAAAATTTGTGAAGAACCACAAATAATTCCAAATAGTCAACACAATCTTGAGTAAAGCGAACAAAGTCCTTTGACATTCGCTACCTGACTTCAAAATATACTACAACTCTAGTAACCGGAACATCGTGAGACTCGCACAAACACAAACAGATACACCATTGGAACAAAACTGAGGGCCCAGAAATAAGTCCAAACATTTTTCAACCAACTGATTTTTTTTTTCTACCAGAGACACTTAGCTACTGAGCCACATCCCCAGCCCGTTTTTATTTTTTATTTTGAGACAGGGTTTCAATAAGTTTCTTAAGGCCTCACTAAGTTGCTAAGGATGGCTTCAAACCTGCAAACCTCCTGCCTCAGCCTCCCAAACCTCTGGGATGACAGGGCTGTGCCAACACACCTGGCTTCCGCCAACCTATTTTTGACAAAGATGCCAGGAACACAAAATGAGGAAAGACAGTCTCTTCAATAAAATACTGCTTAGAAAATTGGATAGCCACATGAAATGGATAGAAACTAGACTCTATCTACACAAAAATCAACTCAAAATTTATTAGACTTAAATAGAAGACCTGAAACTATGATGATCTAGAAAAAATATATAGGAGAAACACTTCATTATATTGGTCTTGGCAAGGATTTTAGAGAAGTCCTCAAAAGCACAGATGACAAAAGCAAAAATAGACAAATGAGATTACATTAAACTAAAAACCTCTGCAAGGCAAAGTAAATAATCATCATAGTGGAAATACAACCTTCAGAGTGGCAGAAAATATTTGCAAGCTATGCATATGACAAGGAATTAATATAAAAGGAATTCAAACAACTATATAGCAAAACAAAACTTTAAAACCCTGTTCAATGTATGAGCAAGAGACCTCAATACACACTTCTCAAAAGAAGCCATACAAACGGCAAACAGGTATATGAAAATGCTTAGCATTAATGATCTTCAGGGAGATGCAAATCAAAACCACAGTGAGTCATCACCCCACACCTGTTATGAGGACTATTCTCAAAAAAGACAAAAGAGAAGTGTTGAAGAGATGTGGAGAAAACAGAAGTCTTACACACTGTTGGTAGGGATGTAAATTAGAACCATTATGGAAAACAGTATGGAATTTCCTCAAAATACTGAAAACACAACTACCAAATGATCCTACTGAGTAAATATCCAAAGATTCTGAAAAAAAATAATTCAGCAGATCAAAGAAGTCTCTGTACTCTTCACAATAGCCAATTTATGGAATCAACCTATCTCCCAAAACATGAATGGATAAAGAAAATGTGGTCTATATACAGAAAGGAATACTATCCAGCCATAAAAAGAACAAAATTCTGTCATTTATGACAACATAGATAAGCCTAGATTACAGTAAGTGAAATAAGCCAGACACAGAAAGACAAATACTACATGATCTCACTCACATGGAGAAGCCTAAGAAGTTGAACTCTTAAAAGCAGAGAGTGAAATGGTGGTTACCAAAGGATTGGATGGTTACGGAGGAGAGACTGGCAAGAGATCATTACAGGTAAGAAGAATATTTTAGAAGTTGTGCATCAAAAAGATACAAACACAGGATAACAGAAAGCAGAAAGGTGATTGCTTCAAGCTGGGAAGTGGAGTGGGGAGGATGGCAGGTGAGGAATGACTACTAATGCTTATGAATTCCTTTTTATGTGATAGAAACGTTCTAAAATCGTGACTAAGGTTGTGCACATCTCTGTGAAAATACTAAGAACCACAGCCTTGTACCATTCAAACTGGTGAACTGCATATGAGAATTATATCTCAATAAAAGTAGCGTGCTTAAAAAGGAGGAGCAGGAAGAGAAGGAGAAGGAAATGACAGGAAAAGGCTGGGGGAAAAAGTGCCACAGGGGACATGGAAACCCAAATACGGCATTAGGACAGCACTGCAGTATCTTGGTGCAAATGATGGCTTTGACCAAAGCATTGCTAGGGAAGATGGAAAGAGTTACATTTTTCAAAGGATATTTAGAGGCTAAAATCATGAGCACCTTTGAAGAAACAAAGTCCATATTGATGATAATAGAATGAGGAAAAAATTGTTCTAATTGCAGCAACACCTGCCCGTGTGCTTCCAGCCCCAGCCTGCTTGATTCCCATGGCCGAGTCCTTTCTGTCTTCCTCACATTTATCCTAGCTCGGCCCCTGCAGCTAACTTCTTTATCAGACATGTATCAGAGTCATCCTTCTAACCTACACTGCGTTTGTGGTTTGGGAACTGATTTTATGTACACATTCTTAACTTTTCTCTGAAGAGCATTAGAAGCTGATTTTATTTTGTCTCGTGGTTCAGGAAAGTGAAGCTCAGAGCAATGGTTTTGCCAAAGATATTGTGAGTAGATGGTGGAAGAAAGATCTGGACCCACATCTCCCCTACACCCTGAATGCTTTCCCTCCCCTGTCACAGCTCCATAAAATGCAACTCCCAAACCTAAGGTGAAAGAGAGGGCCTGTCTCAAGCAATCACAGTAAAGGACTACACGCAACATTGACTTTGAACGCTTGTTGTCACTGCAGTAAAGATGTTAGCACCTGGCATGTCTGTTTCTGGCACGAACTGTTAAGTTTTACTAAAATATAGGAGATGTTGTTTTATGTTTCAGACCCATTCTGGTTGGAATGCAGGCTCTTAAGAAAAGTGCTGAAAACCTTTAAACTTGCTGTTGACAAGCATTTCAACTTAATCGTCCTTGACTCCCACGTGCCTGGCATGCTGCTTGGCACAAGGCAATAAGTGTTGGTTGAATCTGGCTGAAATGCAGACTAAATGAAAAAGAAGAAAATGAAACCCTGGTGCATTGGTGCACATCTGTAATCCCAGCTCCTCGGCAGCTGAGGCAGGAGGATCGCAAGCTCAGGGTGAGCGCAGGCAATTTAGTGAGACCCTGTCTCAAAATTAAAAAGAAAAACATGGGAGATGTAGCTCAGTAGTAGAGCGCCCCTGAGTTTAATCCTCAGCACTAAGGAAGGAAGGAAGGAAAGAAGGAAGGAAGGAAAGTAGGAAGGGAGAGAAGAAAAAAGGAAAGAAAATCAGAGGCAGAGAAGATCACCAATGTAGATTTTGCCTCTTAGTTGCTGGGTGACCTTGAGCAGGTGACTTAACCTCTCCAGTGCCTTGGCTTCTTAGTTTATAAAATGGGATTCATGAAGGCTTTTTCTCCCAGTGTATATTGTGAAGTCCAGATGAGTTAAGACATCTAAATGTGGGAGGCTGAGGCAGGGGGATCACAAGTTCAAAGCCAGCCTCAGCAACTTAGCAAGGCCCTAAGCAACATAACATCACCCTGTCTCAAAATAAAAAATAAAAAGGGCTGGGGAGGTGGCTCAGTGATTAAGCACCCTTGGGTTCAATACCAGTACCAAATAAAGAAAAAAATAGAAGGATGTTTGACTCATAATAAGTAAGCATTGTTGCATTTTTTGTTAAGACTGTAAGAAACCCCACCGACAGGAGGTGAGCATAGGAATAAGCAATCACAAGGGCCTATTTGCCCATAGAATAGGGGTGAGGAGACTGGTGGAAACAGGTAAGTTTCCCCACATGCCTTGCTAGAAGGGTTCAAAGCAAACAGCAGAGGGAGGCAGGTGGCTGGAGCAGTGGCTCAGCAGTTGGAGTGATTGTCTGGCATGTGCAAGGACCCTGGTTCAAACCCCAGCACCACATACACAACTAAGTGTTGGGGAAATAAAGGCCAGATGGAAAAATAAATAAAATTGCTTCTTTCTCTCTCTCTCTCTCTCTCTCTCTCTCTCTCTCTCAAAAAATAAAATAAAATACAAAACAGCAGAGGGGAACATTTAACTTCTTACAGAGCACATGGAACACCATGATGCTAGCCCTGTGCAGACGGGGGCAGGACATGGGTGAGCCAGAGCTAAAGGGCTGACACAGGTAAGTTAGGAGTGCAGTGGAGGAGGGAAGCAGACACACAGTAGGTTTGAATGGACTGTGATGGGGAGGGGAGTCTGGACAAGACTCCATGTGCTTTAGGCATGACTCTTGCTTATTTGCCTGAATTGCATACTCATGTTCAAAAATTGTTTAAAAAATATTGAGGGACAGTGAGAGAGATTTTCATTTAGTTTTTCATGTGGCTTTCATTGTTCTGACACTTTGTTGTGTATGTGGTGCTGGGGTTGGAACCCGCGTACTCGTGCATGCCAGGCAAGTGCTCTAACCAGTGAGCCACCACTCCAGCTCCTCATGTTCAAATCTTGCAAAACATGAATAAATATTTTTCTTACAAAGTCCACAACTCAGTGAAGGATGGTCAAACAATGAAAAATATGAAGGCTTGCAATATTTTGCAAGCAAACACCAAATAGTTGCTTTCAGGAACATCCAGGGATGTTGTTGAAGAGAACACCAAGTATGAGAGAGATCAGGTCTCCAGGCCCCTTCACCAGGCACAGGCTCACTGTGCCTGCTGGAGGTGAGGGAGGAACAGGAAAAAAGAAAGCAACCCCACATTTAGTCGTGTCCCCATCTCTTCTAATGAGAAAGTTATAACCCTGCCTTTATATCAATTGAAATCAATAGTAAACTGAATTTAATAACGCCACAACAAAGTCCAGCACTCACTCACTTATAAACTAGACTGATACAATTCCGCACGCTGTTGATGATACAGAAAAATGGGGCATGGTTGGGGGAAGGATAAATATTATTTATATATTTTCTACTATTATTTAGCACATGTGAAAAAGCAAAATGTGACCCATCATCAAGAAAGAAAATAGTCAATATAGCAAGTCCCAGAGAGGTTCTGTATGCTCAAGGTACCAGAGAGGGATTTTAATAATAACTGATATAAAGGCTAAAGGGCAAAGTGGAAGAAATAGGCAACATGTTTGAATGAATGGAGAATTTTAACTGGAGTGGTGACTCAGTGGTTACTGCACTTGCCTGCCATGCGTGAGGACCTGAGTTTGAACCCCAGCACCACGAACACAACTAAGTGTTGGAGCAACAAAAACCAGATGAAAAACTAAATAAATTGATTCTCTCTTTCTTTCTCTTTCTCTTTCTTGCGCTCTCTCTCTCTCTCTCTCACCTCTCTCTCACTATCCCTCTCATTCATAAATAAATAAATACATAAATAAATAACTAAATACTACTTACACATTTAGGTGTTTTAGGTTGAAAAAATAAAAGAAAATGAAACTTTGATCATTGTTTAAACATCTACAAAAGAGCCAAATGGAAATGTTAGGAAAAAATACAGTACCTATGTATGTGTATATCACAACATATTAATGTTTGCCTTAATCATATACAAAAAATAAAAGTCATTTTGAGGCCAGGAACAGTGGTACACTCCTGTAATCCCAGCAACTCAGGAGGCCGAGGCAGGAGAATCACAAGTGCAAAGCCAGCCTCAGCAATTTAGCAAGGCCCTTAGTAACTTATGAGAACTTGTTACAAAATAAAACATAAAAAGGGCTGTAGATGTGGCTCTGTGGTAAAGTATCCCTAGGTTCAATCTCCAATACCAAAAATAAAAAATCATTTTGAAAAAGAAATAAAGAATTTTCTCAATGGGGCTTATCAGCGCACTGAACACAACTGCAGAAAGAATCAGTGAATTTGAAGATATGTCAGTAGAAATTATACAAACTGAGACACAAGAAATATGGGGGAAATACAGCATCCATAGTATGGGGGACAAAAGAAAATTATCTAACACATCTAAAACTGAGGTTTGAGGAGGAGAGGAGGAAAAAGCATATCCAAAGAAATTTGGGGGAAGAACGGGGGTTATCTCTGGGCAGTGGAACCATAGGCTGTAAAATGTATTTCTCCATAGAGGATCCTAACTCTGAATACGAACACTATTTCTTTCATAAGTATGAGAAAATATTTTTACAGATACTTCTGTAGATAATTCAAGCACAATAATTCTATTGATATTATGTTTTAAATATAGGTGTGATTCGTTAGTGGAGGTTGAAGATGAAGACATTCGTGAGGAAGGTGACTGGTTGAGTGTGTATGTTGAATTTGACAGGATAAGTGACCATATATTTGGTCAAACATTGTTCTGCTTGCTTCTGTGAAGGTGTTTTATAAATGAGACTAACATTTAAATCAGTGGAATTGGATTAGAGCACAGCATTCCCCATATCATGGCTAGGCGCCACCAAACGGCCAAAGGCCTTACTAGAACAAAGACTGACCTCGTCAGGGCAGGAAGGAATTCTACCAGCTGACTGCCTTTGGACTACAATTGCAGCTCTTCCCTGGGTCTCCAGCCTGCCAGTCTTCCTGGCAGAATTTCAGAATTTGTGTTTGCCAAGTCTCCACAATTACATAAACCTATTCTTTAAACTAAATCAACCTTTCTCCCCCCTCCCACCTCTCCCCCTTCCTCCCTCCCTCCCTCCCTCTCTCTCTCTCTTACACACACACACACACACACACACACACACACATGCTGTTGGTTCTGTTCTTTGTATAACTCTGACTAATACACATATACCATGCCTGTGGGTCAAAAGAATTAGCATTGTTAAGGTTTCTATTATCTTTAATGGATCTCCTGCAGGAGTAAAAAGCAGTCATGGATAATAATACCTAAACAAATGAGAATGACTATATCTCAATAAAACTTTATGTACACTGACATTGGAATTTCATCTCATTTTCATGTGTCACAAATATTCTCTGACCCATCCTGGTGAGAAATGAAGTGCTGTGATAGATTAGCAATGTCTGCCATGGACATGGACTGGGGAGACTGTAGCAAACCGGCTGTATAATCTCTGCCCCTGCCCTACACTTAATCCTGAACCAGGCTGCATTCCCCAAGCACTCACCACTTCACACCCCCATGCTTTCCTATGTGATTGTAATTTCTTTTCCTCTCTTCTCCATTTAGAGAATGCCTAGTGGTCATTCTTGAAGGTCTTTTTCTCTGTAGCTTTCGCGGAGACTCTTCCTTATCCTTGGAGCCATTATATTTTAAACACCAATTTACTGTTGTAATTATTGCACTGATCTGGGTAGATGGAGGTGCTATGTATCTAAAGAGTTCTTTGTAGATGGTCTGAGATGACAAAGAAGATTGGTAATGACTCTCTGTGGTGGGAAAAGGAAAGTAAATGGAGTAGAGGAATTCATGGATCTGTGGGGGGAAATAAGAAAAAAGATAAAAAAATAGTCAAAGGAGGAGAGGTCCTCCCCCTTAAAGGTAACAATGAGGTAGCAATGTGACAGGACATTGAGAACAGTGATGAAGAAGACAGCATAACCCAGGGACAACCACACATCACCAGAAGTCCTACACTAGAACAAACACCAAAAGGAGAAGGAAAATGATCCCAGTTGGAGCCACAAAATATGGGAAGATGTGAAGTGGAGTGGAAAGGATAAAACTGTGACTAAATCTAGACAAACATTGCCTATTAAAAGCAACAGTAAGTGTGTCATGTGAGGCTTAAAATGTTTGTCGAATTAAAATACATCACAACCGTATCTCAAAAGGCACGTGGTGAATAAATGACATTAAAGTGTTCTGGGGGCTAGAGCAGTCTAAGTGGTTGGAGCACTTGCCTGGCATGCATGAGGACCTGGGTTTGAACTCCAGCACCACATACACAGCTAAGTGGCCAAAAAACAAAGGCCAGATGAAAATATAAATAAAATTGATTTTCTCTTTAAATAAAATAAAAATGAAGTAGTTTGGGGTCCTTGCATTTACTCTTCTATTTATGGTGAAAATATTAGACTTTAATAAATAAAAGACAGTAAAGTGTATTGTAAAGAGTAAGGTAAACACTGACAGAATAGTTTAAAACTAAGAAGTTATTAAAAATTATTAACTAACAAACTAATAAGAAGGTGAAATTAAATAAGAAAAATAATCCAAAAGCAGGCAGGAAAAGAGAGAAAAGGGAACAGAAAACAAGGACAAAGAGAAATTATATATCAAGACAGTAGAGTTCTGATTCCACAAAGAGAAAGCGTCTTGTCTCAGACAGCTCCTCCCATATTAATAATTTTAAATTACTGGGAGGAAAGCTGTGGGGGAAAACTATTTGTTTGAAGGCTTTGGAACATAACCAAAAACAGGCAGAAAGTGGAGGGAATAACCCTGCAAGAGAAGCACTTGAGAGAGGTCCATACAGCAGCGACTTGTCTCCAAGAGGATGGTCCAGTTTACGCAATGCAGGAGCTACTACATTAATATCTGGAACAAAAGACAGGCATCATACATATCTTATAAACATTATAAGTGTAATAAAAAATATTATAAACAAATGTATGCCAATAAATTTTAAAACTTAGGGATAAGCTCTTTTAAAGACAAAATTATGAAAACTGACTCAAGAAAAGATGGGAAATGTAAATAATTATTTTAAAACTTAAATTCATGATTTGAAACCATCCCAAAGCAAAACCTCCAAACCCAGATAAATGGTCTCATTAAATTTTCTCCAACGTTTAAAAAAGAAATAATACCAACCTACACAAACTCTTTCAGAAAATAGAGGTGTGGCTATCTCCCAATTTATTTTGTGAGAACTGCATTAAAAAACAAAATGATGTTATAAGATTTAAAAACCAAAGATATTGTAAGAAAAGAAATCTACAGATCAATATCCCTCATAAACATAGACACCAAAATCTATTTAAAATATTATAAAATTAAATCTAACAAAATATAAAAAGGTTATGATTTCATTTCCAAAGATAGCTTATCCCAGATATGCAAAGTTCATCACTGAAAAATTAACCGACATAATTTACCTTATCAATGGAGTAAAAAAGAAAGAAAACAATTGTCTCAATAGATGCAGAAAAAACATTTGCCAAAAATAAATTCAGTGGTAAAACAGAAACTTCAGTGAGTTCAAATGGAAAGGAACTTCCTCATACCATTAAGGTCATTCCAGAAAGCACAGCTAACAGCACACTTGATGCAAAAACTAAATGCAAGCTAAATGCAGTCACCTTAGATGGCAACAAGGGAAGGCTGTCTTCTCTCCCCGATCCTAGTGCACAATAGGTTAGTGGTAGAGAATGTCAAGAAAAAGAAGTAAAACATGAATATGTCAAAAGGAAGAAGTAAAACTGTTTTTATTTAACACTATCGCCTGCATAGGAAAACCCAAAAAATCTACTAAAATCAATATACAAATTTATCAAGGTTATAGGATACTGGCAAAAAATGTCTAAGCCAAATTAAATTTTAAAAATAATTCCATTTACAATATCATCAAAAGCCTTAAAATACTTCTGGCTGAATTTAATAAAATCACACAAAGCCTGTACACTGAACATTAGAACGTAACATTGAGATAAGTAACAGAAACTAAACCAATGAGAAGATCACAATGATGCTAAATTGGAAGGCTCGCTATTAAAATGTCAGTTCTTCACAACTTGATCTATGGATTCAACTCTGTGCCCATCTAAATCCTATCAGATGTTTTTATAGAAATTGACAAATGATTCTAAGATTTGTATGGAAATGCAAAGGACCTAGAAAAACCAAAATAATCTCAAAAAGAAAAACAAAGTTGGAGCACTTATACTAGATGATTTCAAGACATACTAAGAGCTACTTCTTATAAAGCTACAAACCAGTGCGAGTAATAACAAGCATAAATAAATCAGTGAAACATAACAGAGGGGCCAGAAATAGACAAACACACACAGCGTCAACTGATTCTTTAGAACGGGTGCCAGCACAGTTAAAGGGGAGCAGCAGTGGTCTAATTAGTAAGTGACGCTAAAGCATCAGGCTGTCTCAACGAAAAAAAATTGGACTCGACCCTATCTTACATAATACACAAAATTAACTTTAAATGGATTTCAAACCTCAACACAAAACTAAAACTTCCAGAAAAAAAAAAAAGTTAGAGAATATGTTCATGACTTTGCAGTAAGCAGAATATTTTAGGATGAGCAGGCTGTGGAATAAACTAGCAGTGAGGGAAAATGGTAAGTTGGACTTCATGAAAACATTTTAAATTATGCGCTTCAAATTTATGTTAAGGAGATAAAAGAGAAAGTCACAGAATAGGAGAACATATTTGTCTGGGCACAGTGGTGCACGCCTTTAATCCCAGCAACTTGGGAAGCTGAGGTAGGAGGATCACAAGTTCAAATGCAGCCTCAGCAACTTAGCGAGGCCCTAAGTAACTTAGTGAGACCCTGTCTCAAATTAAAATATAAAACGGGCTGGGGGATGTGGCTCAGTGGTTAAGTGCCCCTGAGTTCAACCCCTGGTACCAAAAAAAAAAAAAAGAAGAATTTGAATACCTATAACTTATAATAGTGACAAATAATCCAATAAAAAGTAGTCAAAATATTTGAACATAAACATCACAAAAGAAGATATATAAATGACCAGTGATCTATGAAAAGATACTCAACATTATTAAGCATCAGGATGATTAACATTAAAATTACAGTGAAATCCACTTAATACCCACCAGGAGAATGGCTACACTAAAACATCTTCTAATAACCAAGTGCTGCTAGAGATGTGAAACAGCCAGACTTCTCGCACATGTTGGAGGGGAGTGCAAGTTGGCACAACTATTTTGGAAAAGTATTTAATAGTTTCTCATAAAGTTACTCACCTAGCACATGATACAGCAATTCTCCTACAAATATTTATTCAAGAGAAACTGAGAGATATATCCACAAATGACTTGTATAAAATGTCCGTAATAGTTGTGTACATAATAGCCCAAACTAGAAACAACCTAAAAGTCCATCACCAAGTTAAAACAGTAAACAAATTACTGTAGTATACATAACGGAGTGCTGCTCAGGATGAAAAATGAACAAACTAACAGTAAGACAACAGCATGGATAATTTCACGAGACATTACATTGAGCAGGGAAGCAAGAAACAGAAGAGTGTGTATAGTATGATGTCATTCAAATGAGGTTCAAGAACAGGCTTCACTATCTATGTGCCTAATAGACCAATAGTCAGACAACTAGACACCTCTGTAAGTTCAAAATAATGTTTGATCTGTACACTTTAGATTTGTACATTTCAATGTATGTCAAATACAGCTCAGTTATGTGCTCTAGAATAACTTTAAGCCACCACACTATGTCTTCGATCATTTATCTGTTTCTTGCTATTCTGCTAACACAGTTATGCCCACAAGTACCCCTATTCTTGGCCAAGTTGGAGATTTCTTGAAAACCATTTGATAGTGAGATTCCTTGTTCCCTCCTTCAATTGCCAGCAATTTAGGGTCCATATCAGCTGCCATTTTGAATGGCAGCTACAAGTTATGTCGTAAAACAGAATGTTAAAATATTCCATTGGAGCTCTTAATTAGAAAACTTATTTTGTATTTTTTCCAAACAATCACAGACTTAATCTCTGATCCTTATCTGGCGGTGCAATAAGGATAATTACTTTCAGACCAAGAAGTGGAATATTACCCAACAATGGGGACTATCCACAGAGACCCACACAGCCAGTTTATTCAAGACACCCTTGGGCACATGCCTGATCCAGTGAGCCTCTCAAAGGCTTGTGGAATTATTTAAGAGTTGGAAGATAGACTGTATTGTCCAAAATGCTAAAATAAAATAACAAAATTGAAATTTTAAGTGTTATTTAGATGTCTGCAATGTGTAATGTGTTAATCACCTAAAAACTACCCCAACATATATGTGCAAATTACTCATTTGTAAATTATACATGTTATTCATGGATGCATTCTAATGTTTGATATGATTTAGAATGAGACATCTTAAACAGATTTGACTCAATAGCACCAATACCAGGAAAATACTTCCTTGATTATATATCACATAACTTTTCTAAGACCTCCCTTCCACCCTCCTCTCTTCTTCTAGACATGGTAAATGCAATGGCTTCTTTCATTTCTGCAGTCATGAGGGAAGTTAACCTACATGGTCCTGGGAACCCAAGCTCTTGAGCAGAGCCTGCTGTGGCCAGAGGACAAGAAGGAGGCATCTGGCATTTTTCAGAGCCTCTCCCTTTGTGAGTTCCCTCAGCCTGAGGCACAAGCGGAGTCCCTCTGTTTCTTATTCTTCTGCCCTGCATGCCATCCTAAGGTTTGTGAAGGTAACCGGACAGTTCCTTGGGTCACACTATTTAAAATAATGCCATCAAGCTACTTCCCTCAACTCAGCTTACCAGACCCTGGAAAATTCCTAGGGCATATGTCATTTGAATGTGTGCTACATTTTTTGTTTCCATTGACCTTCAGGGTAGAATGGAATGAACATTCTTTCAGAAAGGAAATATTACAGGCTTAGGAATCACCCAGACCTGTATCATAAGTGTTTGTCCCAGGAAAGTTCTCTTAGACCTTGGTCATCATTTAGCATGGGCTGGAAAAAGCCCTGGGCTGGGAGTTCTGGTACCGGTTCTGCTATCTATAGGCTTTGTGATCTCACACAGTATCTTCTCTCTGAGCCTCAGTTAACTCATCTGTGACATGGAAGAATCCCAATACCTCAGAGCCGCTTTCATGAGAATTGAAAAGGATGTGTACAACGAGGCTAGCTCAGCCGCTGGAGTACGGTGAGTACTCAAAGCCCTGTCTGATGGAAAGACGATGATTGCCAGGGGCTGCGGAGCAGAAGATGGGGAGTGACTGCTTAATGGTACAGGTTTCCTTGTGGAATGATAAAAATGTGCTGGAACTAGATACTAGTGATGATTTCGCAACACTGTGAATGTACTGAACATCACTCAACTGTGCCCTTTAAAATGACTAAAATAGTCAACTTTATAGAACATATTTTATAACAATAAAACAAAAACAACAACCAGATTCCTTTCTCCACCCATGGGTGAGGGGACGAAGAAGAAAGTAGGATAGTGAGCCCCTTCCACTGGGGAAAGAACTGAGAAGCAAGACAAGAGCAAGCATTTTGAGTGTCACCAAGGTGGGGGGAAGGCAAGCCCGGCTGAGGCAACACCGATTCTGGCTGGATGGGGCGGGGGAAAGCAAGGGAACAGGGGATACACAGCACAGCTTTTCAGACTTCCAGGAACCGTGAATGACACTGTGGTATGCACAGTGCAAGCCATAGATTGGAAAGGAGATGACCAGCCTGGAAAAAGTGAGTCATGGGGAGGGGCAAGGAAATGTCACTCATCCACAAAGGAAGAGGATGAGCGCCAGGCAGCATGATAGGGTGCAGAGCCCTCCATGAAGCTCATCGATAGCATCGCCCACAGTCACCACTGCCTGCCACACCACTGCACCTCCGTTCCCCAGAACTTCCTGTATTTCTGCTTCTGGACCTGCATGGGGCACAGAGTAGGGAAAGGCCAGCTCTGGAATTTCACTGCCATCTCCCCCACTTCAGAGTAGTATGACTCTGGACAAGTCACCTATTTTTTCTCTCTCCCAATTCCTTTCTTTGTGAAACAGGAAACCCCCTCGTGGAGCTGTCAGAGCTGATGAAATAGGCCGGTGAAGTGTGCACCACAGGGCAGGCTGCTAACAAACAGACGTCCACACAACAGCGCATGTATACTTGTGAATCATTTGTGTCTCTTCCATCAGGCCATAAAGCAAAAGAAAAAACAGAGGTGAATTTTGAAAAGAAAAGAGGATCTATTACCCATAATAAATGTTTGTAAAAGTTGAGTTTAAATAAAACCATAAAGGCAGCTTTATTCATAATATTCAGAAAATACAAACAACCCAAATGCCCATCAACAGTGGACTAGATTACTCAATTATGCAAAACATTAAATACTTACACAGGAGTAAAAAATATAACTAATGACATATGCAGCAGCACGGATGTCAACATTATATTGAGCAAAAGAACACAGGCAAAAAAGCACATATTGTATGGCTATATTCAGAGGAAGTGTATACACAGACAGAATTAATCAATGGTGACGGAAGTCAGAATAGTGCTTACCCTTGGGAGTTTCCAACTAGGAAAGAGCACAAGGGAAAATTTTAGAGTGCTGGAAATGTTCTGTATCTTGATTTCTTTGGTACTTACTTGGATTTATGCATACGTAAAATTCCATCAAGATGGTACTTAAGATTAGTGCACCTTATCGTCTGAGGCCTCCACAGACGTGTGCAAGGATACACTGTCACATTGCGCTAAAGCCCAAAATATTGGCCTTTGCTTATGTAAATGGCTCAAAAGCCCTTTCAACTAAAAGTACAAAGATTGAAAGCAATCTTTAAATGAAGCAAGAATAACGGGCAGTGACAAGACAGTGAAGAAACTGTTTCCCTGTAGTTCCCTTGATAGTGCTCAGCAAAAGTGTCTTTAAGTTTCAGTTTTTCTTACTATCAATCACACATTACTCTTTTAATTGAGTCCATTTTATGGGGAAAGCATGAGTTGTAGGCATGTCTAACATATTTGGCACTTTTCACCCAAACATTATTAGAAGATGGACTGTGTGTCCTTTACACCCTTTGTTTCTCTACTGTTCCATACCTGCATGGTTTCACTTCTTGAGCTCTTTGCCTCCAACTATATTGAGCTGCTACCAGATCAACAGAGGTGCCATTTTGATGGTCTTTGCAGTATTCTAAAGACAGGACCCACATAGGCAAAATAGAACCAGGAAAACTCAGACCCACTGGGGCAGCCTTTTATATTTCCTAGCTCCTTTGGATGTCTTTCCTATATATGGGAAATGTCCCACACTATGATCCCATCTTCTCCAAGACTCAAGCCAGAAAGCTCTTTCCTACCCTCTCTTGGAGTCAAAGCATAAACACAGGATCCAGGCTCCACCAATCAAATGCAAAATACACATGACTTTAAATAGAGAAAAGTGAGAAGCAGGCACCATGCAGAATCCCCTTTCTGGCAAGGGCAATGACAGTAGCTGCCAGCTTAAAGGGCAACAGGGGGTGGGGGTTGGCAGCAAAGGTGCAATCTGAGGTGCCTGCGTCCTGTGGCAATGTATCTTTTTTTTTTCAGGGCTGAGGACCGAACTCGGGTCAATATATCTTAACAGGACCAGTGCCCACTACTCCTAGGCACAAAGCCTCTAAGCCTAATTCTTTGGTTCTCCTAAAGATTCTTGAGCTATGCAATGTTGTGTAATAAATTCTTTCCTGCTTAAAAGGGATAGAGAGGTTTATGTTGTTTGCACTGAGAGCCCTGAATGATTCACCCATCACATCTGTCAGGGTTCTCCAGAGAAACAGAATCAATGGAGTATAAGTGTATGTGCATCATGTATAAGGATAGAAATAGATTAGATACATGATAGGTGTAGAGACATAGAGATATAGACATGGATGTATCTTCAATTTTAGGAGACTGGCCAGCCTGGAACCCATAGGGAAGGATGGTAGCATGACAGGCTGGAAAGTTGGGAAGAGTTTATGCTGCAATTGTGATTTTGAATTTCTCCTTTTCCAGAAAACCTGATTTTGTTCTAAAAGCCTTTTAACTGATTAAATAAGGCCCATCTACATTACCAAAATTAGTCATCAAAGTCAACTAACAGTAGATGTTATTCACATCTACAAAAATACCTTCACAGACACATCCAGATTAGTATTTGGTCAAATAATTAGGCATTACAGTCCAGCCAAACAGACACATAAAACTAACCATCACAGGCCTGGAAGGGTAGCTCAGAAGTTATGGCACTTGCCTGGCATGCACAAGGACACAGGTTTGAACCCCAGCACCACGTACACAACGAAGCGTCAGCGCAATGAAAGCCATAAAAACTGATTCTCTCTATCTCTCTCTCCCCCCCCATCTCTAAAAAAACAACAAAACCATCACACCCACCAAACCAAAATTCCAGGAATGGATGCTCAAAGTATGACCATAAAGACTCTTCACTCTGATGGAGCCTTCCTGGTGCTTTCAACATGTTTCCATCTGCAAAAATTACATGTCCAGTTGTCTATACTAGACAGAAACCACCTAATTCAGGCAACTGCATTCAAGAGAGGAATCCCCGCTGCAACCCATCCTGTGCATAGCCCTTCACCTAGCTCCAGCTAGTACCATTTCTTGGTTGTACCATGGCCACAATGCCCCATCCTTCCTGCTCCATCCTGCTGCTGTGCATTCCACCAGAAGCTACTCTTTCCAAAACACTACTCTGATTATGTTGTCTCTGATAAAAAAAAAAAAGGACCCCCAGAACCGTCATAGTTCTCTCACTCCTGCAACCACTAAGGTTTGGTTGTAAGCAACAGATATTAACTCTGATATAAGCAAAAGAGAGACTCCTAGAACAGCCCACAGGATGGAAGAAAAAGATAAAGCCTTGAGAAGGTCAAGGATAGTCTGGATCTTGGAAGCAGGAAGTAATGGATAGTCTTTTTCTGATCCCAGCTACAGATGAGAGACAGGCATCTTAATCTCGATGCCACTCAGGAGCAAAATTTCAAGCCCAGGATCCATTCACAATCCACCCCTTGATCAGGACATGCTTTTGATAGAGCCATCAAGACAGAATTTAATGAGAAAGGGCTGGAAAATGAGCAAAGTGGAAGATATTAGAAAAGAGGAAATAGATTCTGAGCAAGCAAGGATGAGGCACAGCTGCTGTGCCCACTTCCAGCACCCAGAGGATCCTACCACATCAGAGTAACTGGAGAGCAGAATTCTGCATGTGACAGGGCTGGAAGGAGTTAATGGATCAGCCCTATCCAACCAAGGAAAAACAAAAACTTTCCAGACTGTAAGACAGTTGGCCCAGCCTGAAGCTTGTAAGCCTGAGCTCCAAATGCCCGTTTTTTTCTGGGCCATGGTTCTCCGAAGAATGTTGTCCGAAGTGTGGAGCACACAGACCTTCCCCAACCTCTGATCAGGACACACGGGTCTGTGTGGCTGGGGGAAAGCCCTCAGGCTGAAACTGGAGGGAAAGAGGACTGACTGCAGATCTCTTCCACTCCAACTCTGATCTCTGGAGTGAGGCACAGAAGACAGAGCAGACTGGGTGAGAAGTGAAGTCACACTCACCTTCTATGTATCCTCTTTCATTGCTTTCTTATTTATTATCTGTTCTACCCGCCACTGGAACGTGAACTCCATAAAAGAAGAGGCCATATCTATGTTGAGCACTCACTGCACATCCCAAAGCTCACCAGAGTAACTGACACACAATAAGCATTCAGGACAACAAATGTGACTGACGAGCAGCTGGTGCATACTTACACACCACCCTGGGTCTTGACCCTGAGCCAGAGAAGCCACATCAGGCCTGGCGCTGAGTCAAACGAGGGGTGAGGAAAACACAAGCTCTAAAGGCAGCCAGAGCTGCGCTCCAAGCCTGGCTCCGGCACTTGTGGCACAGGCACTTGTGGCACAGGCATGTCACTTGGCCGCTCTGAGGCTCAGTTTCCTCTGCTTTGAAACAGGGATTATACCACCCACATCATACTGTTAGTATGAAAATAAGAATTGTGTGTGCAAAGTTGGTACACAGTAGTGCTCTCCTCCCCAGAGGGCCCCTTGTCTCTGTTGTCTACTTTATAAGGAAGGAAGTTGTTTTAATCAGCTGGTGGGAACTGAATACTCTATCTCCATGGATCCCAGTTGGTTATTTTAGAATAGTGACCCAAAGAAAAGGAAGTGCCTGACTCAAAGGGAGAAATGAAGTACCAGAGGTGAAACATGTACTTAAGGACAGGCCCCACGGATCCCCATGGAAAGTCTCCTGCTGAACCTCTAGCACACCTGGGTATAGCTCAGAGAAAGCCACTTTGGTGTTGCCTCCCCTCTTGGGGATGGAACTACAAGAGATACATAGCAGGCAACTTTGGAAAGAGAATTTTATTAGCTTCATGAGAAACAGCTGCCATGAGTCAGGACCTGAGGGGAATAGAGCTCTGGTGGCTTCCAACCAATGGCATGGAAAAACCCATCTGTTCTCTCTTTATCCTTGGACCAGGGTCTAAATGGGGAGGTCTTAAAGAACACCCCACTTCCTTGCTCCCTCAGTGCAGGAACAGATTCAGGCAATATATTATGGTTGGACATTGGGTCCTCTGGTCTATGGCTATCTCACTGAACAGGAAAATTAATCAAATGAACAGTCCAGACATTCAGGTCAGGACCAGCCTCTGTTCTGGATGATCAACCAGAAGCACAACATTCTGAGTCACTAGTCATACCATCAACAATCTGAAGGGCCCCCCAGATTCTAGAATACAAAATAAGAACTCCCTAATTTCTAAAAGATTTCATCAGGAGTGCCAAATTGTAGAATGCCTATATTCCCAATTGACCAGGAATCTGAAATTCAAGGTTGTCAACTAGAAACCCAGTGTTCTGGCAAGCCAAATGAGAAGCACTCCTAACATTCTGAAGGGTTAACAAGGAATTCAGCATTCCAGAATGACAAAATTACCGTATTCCAGAGAAGGGGTGAAACCCAAAGTTCTAAATAGCAACCCCAACACTCACAACAGTGTAACCAGAAAAACCAACATTTTGAAATCCTAGCCTCAGCATTCTAGAATGACAAGCACAAAGCCCTATCCTCCAGAAAGCTTCTTCCCAGCCCCTCTTAGAGCTCTGTTGATGGTCGCTCTACAACAGGTCCATCATCCTGACTGGAGTCCGGCACTCGGAAGGAAACATAAGGACAGGTCTTGGTGTTGAGGCAGACCAGCTTCTTCAGTGTGGCCGTGTTTACAATGTTGAAGCCTTTCTCACCACCAAATGTGCTTGGCTTCCAGTACTCTGGAGAGCAGATAGGATTCCCTAGGAGACCCTTAAGGGAAAAGGGTGCCCCAATCTCTATCATACTCTCCCCAAAAATGGAGTTCGGTAAGCACTTTTCAAGCAGCAACCCTGGGTAGAACTCCAAGGCATCGATGTCTCCATACAACTCCTCCAACTCAGCTGCCATCTCCTTCTCTCCTGCAATGGGAAGAAGCTGGAGTCAGAGGCATAGTGCCACCAAGATCAATCTTGGAGGGAACTTTCTGGGCCCGTCTCTTTCTGGGGATATTGGGAACTCCAGAATTTGAGCAATTGAGCAGGTGCACTATAAAATCTGGTCTCTCTGAAATTGGGGGGAAAGGGTCAGGAAGGAATTACAAATTGATCCTCATCCTGGACTGAGTTTAGGAAAGGAATTGCTACTGAAGAAAGAGTCCAGGGGCCTAGATCTCTCACCAAAGTGCTTGTGACCTCAAGCAACTCATTCCCCTTCTCTGGGCCCTAATTACCTGGGTTTTACAACAGGAAGAATGCTGCCTACATTGCTTCCTTCGCAAGTAGGTTTTTGTAAGATTTTATTTTTCATTATAGTTTTACATTTTGAAGGGGTTTGTTGTTACACGTTCATATATATGCATGTTATATATCCCCCTTTACCCCTCCCATCCTTTCCTGCTCCCTCCACCCTTCTTCCCCTCTCCATGCCCCCCACCCCTAGTCTGCGAGGTTGCCTCTAGTTCAATTGGTAATCCCTGTTTAAAGAGTCTGTTGTCTAAACTTACCATTCTCTCACTCTTTCCTATATTGTACTCTAGCTTCCACATATGCAAGAAAACATTCAGCCCATGAGTTTTTGAGTTTGGCTGATTTCACTCAGCATGATTTTCTCCATCTGCATCCATTTACCAGCAAAGGCCATGATTTCATTTTAATAGCTGATAGAATTCCATGGTGTATATATACCACAGTTTCTTGATCCATTCATCCAGTGAGGGGCATCTGGGCTGATTCCATAATTTAGCTGTTGTGAACTGTGCGGCTGTAAATATTGATGTAGCTGCTTCACAACAGATTTTAAGACCCTTTCTTGGTCCAAGCCCCTTTGTTATAGCAGAACTAATGGGTGTAATATAACATGTCCAAGTTCACACAGACATTCGATGAGAATCTTTCTTATCCGGACCATTTGCAATGGGAGATTTAAGAATGACAAAGACTGCTATTCTGGGATCATAGGGAATTCATACACTCATCCCAGGATCTGCTCCACTCTGAGACCCACATGTTCACAGACAGTGACCAAGGGAAGGCAGACAGGGAGCTTCCCTACCTTTTCCCCGTATGGCACTGGTTCCCTATTATCTGTGAGAGGGGTTCCCAACTTGGCTGTCCAACATCTGAGGATGTTAGGGGGGAAATGGGTGTGTGTGTGTGTGTGTGTGTACTCGCACATGCATGCATGTGTGTGCCAGGATCCCTTTAAGAGGTATTTGAGATTTGGATTTTGGATTATTTTGGTTTTGGGGACTGAAGGGCCTTGAGAAGACTAAGATACACCCTACCACTGAGCTACACTCCCAGGCAAATGTGGTATTTTAATAAGTTTTCTAAGTGATTCTTATGCAGTTGTCCATAAACAAGTATTTAGAAACCTTGAGGAAGAATAAAACTCAAAATCTTCAGCATGTAATCCAAGATTCTACAATTTGGCACTAATGCAAGCCCCCACCACCAAGTCACGTCTAAAACCATTCTCCCAAATGTCAAATTTCTGATTTCCATGCCTTCGTACTTCTCTTTCCCTCCCTAACTAAAATGTTTCTCTCCCTCTCTTCTTCACCTGGAAAATGCTATTCTTCCTTCAATCCCAGCTGAAGTTGCCTTCTCTCCCCAAGTGGGGTTATTTGCCACACTTACCACCCGTTATAACCCAGAGCCACAGTGCTAGCCCCACTCTGTGTCCTTGATGTCTCCCTCACTTTACCACGAGTCCCTCCAGGGCAGGGACTATGTCTAGTAAACAGCTGATCACCTGTGAGCTCCTGGAAAGAGGTGTAGGGCTTCATGCCAAACCTCTTGCGGTACTCATTGAAAGGCTGCAGCCGCATCTCTCGAGACTCCTTGATGACTTCCACAGCCACATGCAAAACGTGGTGGTCCATGTTCCTACCCCCACCAACCTGCCAAGAGACAAGTACAGCTGTTGGGTTGAGAGCCATACCAGACCATCTGGGAGCCTGCACAAGGTCCTAGGAAATGACTTCATCATGAGTCCTTTCCAAACCAGGACAGAGAGCTTAGTGCAGCCCAGCAGCCATAAGGCTAAGGGTCTGGCCCTAGGTCTGCCATGTTATGCTCTCTGGGGAACATAAGTTTTGGAGTGGGCTAGGAGGACCTGTACACTGTCTCAAAAGCTGCAAGATTACCCAGTCCTTTTAGTGACTCCAAGAGGTGTGTATAATTCCTTGTAAAAGGATGGAAATAGGGTTTAAAGGCTAGATGGCCTGATGAGATAAGGAAGTCTCCAGAAAACTATTCCAATTCATAATATTTAAGGAGCATTGGTCTAAGGAAAGCTCTTCGGCTCAGGATGAAATGATGATGTTAATGCTTAAGAGACAGGTCTGTTTCAACAGAACAAGCATAACTGGGCGAGAAAGAGGAGAAGCCGAATCGACTCCAACCAAACAGCTTGAAGCAAAGCAGACGTGGAGCAAGGCAAGCAGAGGCTGGCACCAATCCCAGCTCGAACACCCACAAGTTGTGCTGCTGTTATAGGTTGAATTTACCCCCAAAAGATGCACTGCAGTCCTAACCTGCAGTACCTATGAATGTGACCCTATTTGGAAATACATTTGTTCCCCCCTTACTCATGGTTTTGCTTTCCATGGTTTCAACTAGCTGCAGTTAACTGCCATCCAAAACTATTTGATGGAAAATTCCAGAAATAAACAATTCATAAGTTCTAAATTGCTGCAGTTCTGAGTAGCATGATAAAATCTAGCTCAGTCCCACTTGGTCCTGCCCAGGATATGAATCATGCCTTCAACCAGCATATCCACACTGTACAAGCTCCCTGCCTGTCAGTCACTTCGCAACTTCTTGACTATCAGATCAACTGTCATGAGATCAGAGTGCTTAAATTCAAGTCACCCTTACACAGGAAACTAACCCCATATCATGTGCCTGTGCCATGCACCTCACTTCATCTATCAGATAGGCACTGTATCAGCTCACATCATCCCAAGAATGGTGAGGACAATGTGATAAGATTTTAAGAGAGAGACAGAGCAGAACACAGTTTAAGACTTTTATTGTAGTAATAAAAATATTCCATTTTATTATTAGCCATTACTATAAATCTCTTGATGTGCCTGTTTTATAAATTAAATGTTACATTGGCATAGATACATTGGAAGAAACAGTATAGATAGATGATAGATAGATATAGATAGATAGATAGATAGATAGATGATAGATGATAGATAGATAGATAGATAGATAGATAGATAGATAGATAGATAGACAGGGTTCAGTACTATCTGAAATTTCAGACATTCACTAGGGGTCTTGGGGTCCCTTGCAGATAGTGGGGCCTTGTACAATCTTCACATTCAAGTTAAAATGAAAACAAACTTGATAAGGGTGGACCCTAATACAATATGTGGTATTCCTATAAGATGAGAATGAAGACACAGGAAGCACACCAGTGACAAAGGAGACAAATATTGGAGTGATGTGCCTACAATCCAAGGAACACTAAGAGTTGTCAGCAACTGCCAGAAACCAAGAGAAAGGCTTGGAACAGACTGACCCTAGGGCACTCAGAGTGTGGCCCCCGCTGGCACCTCAAGTTGAGACTTCTAGCCTCCAGAACAGTGAAAGAATACATTTCTATTGTTTTAGGCCACCCTGTTTGTGGTACTTTGTTATGCCAGTGGTAGCAGACAAAGACAATGACTGTAGGCAGTTACTTGAGCTAAAGTTGAGTTTCCTCCTATGCAAAAATGGAGAAGGTAAAGGTACCTACCTGATATAGTAAAATAAATGAAAAGAGATGCAAAGCAGGTATGGTGTTGGTAACAAGGTAATCCCCAAGAGGGTGGCCATGGGAGATGATTATCAGAGAAAGCCATACACTATCAGTTCTCGTGCTCTTTTTAATATCCTGAGAGCCAATATACTTCCGTTGCCCTTTTACCTTGTGCCAGGTCCAGTGCTGAAGTCTTTCACACTCATCATCAAGGTCATTCTTTAAAAATGCTTTAGAAACCATACCAAAGCATTTTTGTAGCATACAAAGGCTATTGTCTCTGTTCCATCTGTGTCCCCACAGAACAGAGGCCATAAACCAGCCTGTGGATGCTGGTGGACACATGTGCTAACCAAACTCTAGTCAAATCACAAGAAGGAAATTGAAATCCCCATGGTGCCACAACTTCAAGATAGGGCTTAGGGACAATGATTAGAAAAAAGTAGAGAGTTGAGGATGCAGATGAGAGAGATGGGGAGCTGGGATAAAGATGGAAGCCTCCAATGAAGAGAAGTCGGTTAGAAATTGCAGAAAAGGAGGTTGTATTCCTTTGCCAGAACTGTCACAACAAAGTGCTACACACTGAGTGGCACAAAGAAGTCCAAGGCAAAAGTGTCAGCAGGGCTGGTTTCTCCTGAGGCCTCTCCTTGACTTCACATGGTCTTCCCTCTGTGTGTATCCAAACCTTAATCTCCTCTTCCATTCTTCTTATAAGAATACTGTTCATGTTGGATTATAGCCCACCCTAATTTCTTCATTAGCCTCAATCCACTCTTTAAAGATATCATTTACAATTATTCTGAAATTCTAGGATTTCAACATACAAATTTGGGGGAAAACACAATTCAGAGCATGTCAGAGGTGTTGATCTAAAAACCACTCACTCCATGAGTGCTCAAATAATGTTATCTACCATAGGACTGATATCCCTTTCTGGGGTGTAAATAACAAAGGAACAAGGATATGTTTTGTTCAGTGTATCCCCAGCCACCTGGAGCAGTGTCAGTACTGTCAAATGAGCAAATGAACAAGAGAATTTATGAAGAAATGCCTATCCTGTCAAAGTGCCACCACCCCACTGTACAGAAGAACCTGAAATTTGGACCCTGGTCTATTGGAGCCTAGAGCCCTCCTGCACCCACCCACACCACTCTAAGGCTTACCCGACCAGCATTCTGATGAGAGAAGGCATCCACCAGGGCCTCGACCCCGTAGTCCACCAGCATGGAGGTGTTGAACAAGAACTGCTCATAACTATACTCTTGGGAGCCCACCTTGAAGGAGTCGGGCATAAGCGGATGCCAGTGATAGAGATGGTTGAACTCCATGGCGATGCGGTTGCGGTACTGGAACTGGGCTCTGAACAGCAGCTCTGGGTCAAACTTGAGCTGCAGGAAGTAGCCACTCAACTGCTGCACATACTCCTCGATGACAATCTTGATGGTCTCTCCTGCACAGGGGAGGATTGGAAATAGGGCCAGAAATGCACAGTGTCAGACACCAGGCTGGCGAAGCAGGCCCACTTATGAAAAGTGCTTGTTTTTTTTTTCTCCTTATTGTAGCTAATTTTATTTGGCCACCTCCACTTTGTCTCCTTGCAATGGGATATGAAAATAGAACTATTTCTGAGGTCCCAAGACAGAAGCACCACTACTCCCATTTTCCAAAAGGAGGCTCTAGACCCACCTAAGCAGGACATGCAAAGGAGGTGTCCAGCAACTGATTTTGCAACCCTTGGGTACCCACCCTCCTGAACCACATTAAATGAGACTGGAGAACCCCCAAAGACAGACATGTGGGTTGGCTTAGTGAGAGCTGTCTGTATGCCAACTCCCTCAGTGAAGGAGGGGCTTCAGAAACCCCTCTGACAGCTCTTACAGCAACCAAGAGGAGACCCTGAAGACAGAAGGTGCACCTCTCTCCAAACATGTTTGCAAAAATATATTTGTTATATGTTCTTAAAGATAACAATTCTTATGGATAGGTTGTTCTTCTTCCCCCTTCAGGCACCAACGGCAAAACAAATGTCAGGGAAAAAGCAAATTGAACATAACAAAATGAAAACTGCCCAGCTAGATATTAAAAGCAACTGATATTTTGACCAATTAGCCATACAAAAATTGGCTTTTAGTAAATTGGATCAGGAGACACAGAGTGAGGAGACCTGGGTCCAAATTCTATCTTCACCATTTGTAGCCACCTGAACACAGACCAAGATACCTAATCTCTCTAAAACTCACTTCTCTTATCTGTAAAATGTATACTAATATCGATATAGTAATATCCACTGGGTCAGACCTAGTTCAAGCCTCCCTCTGCCGAGTGGCCTAGGAAAATTCACTTAATCTCTCTGAATCTTAATATTCACAAGTGTAATCACATCCGGTTCAAACAGTTATTGAGGAGTTCAGTGAAGCATTGGTTGTGCGGTAACCTAAGATTCCCGCATTTGGTCCTCATAACCAGTCAGTGTGATGGGCAGCCTCCAGCCATACACTTGTCCTGTCCGGTCAAGGTCTCTGTGCTGCTAGAACTTTAGAAGCCAGCTCCTCCACCCTCTCAGGCTATTCTTATCCCCAGTTCCCGCATCTTCCAGGTTCCAGGGAATTAGGCACTATAATTGGGACCAGCCACATCCAGTAGTGTCCAAGAGTGGGGGCAGGAGAACTAGGAGAGCCCAGAAGAGGGGGTAGGGGGTTGGCTACTAGTGACTCAGAGAAACCATGGCTTGGACAGGGGTTTCAGGAGCCAAGCTCCCAGGCAAGAAGCCATCTGACATTTAAGGTTGCAGACTCGCCCCTGTAGGTGACACAAAAATATCCTGTCCCTGAGTCACCTAGAAGCTGCCAAACTCCAGAAAGCCAGACACGTGCAGGACAGGAAACAGGGAGATTCTTAAAAGCTGGGCAAGCTGGGGTTTGACTCTGTATGTGCTAGGGACACCCTAGCTAGATGAACCTAGCATGCATCTGGGTGCAGAACAAGGGAAAACTGAGATTTGGGGCGGCCAATCAAATGCGCTGAGTCACTCAGCGCATCATCAACCAGCACAGTCATTTTTCTCCACAGACCTACAGGTGCCTTCCTATTCACCATCTCAGCAAATCCTTTCAACCATCACCTGCCCCCAGCTCACAGACCTGGAGTCACCTCCTAGCCGCCTCCTGGCTGGTAAGCAGGAATGCCAGGATTCTAACCCTATCCCTGCTTCTCAGGACTGAGCACTGGCCATTCTGGGCAGGTCTTGCTCGGAGCCCTCACCTATGAGGATGAGGCGGGTAGTCTGGAAGAGTTGTTCATCATCCCAGGTGGGGTGCTCCGCTTTCAGCAGGTCACACACGCGATTGTGTTCACGCAACCAGAGTGTGGCGTACAGCATGAGCCCGGGAAGCAGCCCAAACACCTCCTGGCCCACCGCCATCTGGTTTTGGGGCGGGATGCCCCGTGGGTAGTGCATCAACACGGGCGCCTCTTCCACCGACGGCGGGTACACCTCCCCGTCCAGCACCTGCAGGATGGGACTGCCTGGCAATCTGGGGGCGGAACACCCGGCCCTCCTACTTCAGCTGTCTGCCCTCCTCTACCAACGCTGCCTGTCAATTCTACCTCCTGACTCTGTCTTCAAATCAGTCCCCTGCTCTGTCTCTGCTACCATCCCTTGTCCAACCCACCCTCATCTTCCTGCCTGACTCCACTCCCTAAATGGGCTCCCTAGGTCTGTCCACTCTTGCCCCACAGTCCTTTCTTTATCCAGAAGCCATTGCAATCATTTAAAAGACTCAAATCTAAAATTCCTCACAGGCTTGAAATCCTTCCAAGTCCTCTCTCTGATCTTAGAAATCAGAAATCCTTAGCACGGCCCCCTGCAGACATAAACACTCTCATTGGATCACTGGGCTCAGCAAACACTCCCCTTCCTACATTCTCTCCAAGTCACCCAGGCTGCTTCCTGCCCCTAGGGCTTTGCACACACTAAACCTTCTACCTGGAAAGCCCTTACCCCTACTTGGAACCCTAAAATCTCCTCCTCCTTTTTCATGTAACTGTCTTTACAACTTCCCCAGCCTCTGGACACTCCAGTAGTACCCACAGCTTCTCCTTACTGGCAGCTGTCACAAATGTCAATAGTTACATGGCAGTTTCTTCATTTGTCCATTCATTCATTCATGAAATACACACTGATTAACTACTACATGCCAAGTACTGTTCTTAGCCCAAAAGATTCAGAAGTGAACTTTGTTTTGGTTTTTGTTTATTTAGATTTGCATAATCCAATTGGTAGCCACTAGCCCTGTGTGGATCTTAAGTATTAGAAAATTGGCTCATGTGAATGAAGAACTGAATTTAATTTAACAAAACTTAAATTTAATTTAGATTTTTGTGGATTAAGATTTAAATCTTTAGGTATGTTTGGAACAACTTGGAAGTGTGCATCTACTTATTAACTATAAATTTTATGAAATCTAAATGAAATTTAGCATCCAAACTAAAATATTCTTCAAGTCTAAATATACATTTGATTTTGAAGATTTAATTTGAAAAGAGTAATGTGAGGTTTGGGAATTGTTTTTGTTGTTTTGGGGGTTTTTGTTTTGTTTTGTTTTGTTTTTTTAATACTGGGAATTGAACCCAGGGCCTCGCACAAGCTAGGCAAGTATTCTGCTACTGAGTTACATCCCCAGCTCTTTTTTATTTTATTTTATTTTGAGATAAGCACTCCCTAAATTGCCTAGGATGGCCTCAAACTTGGGATTACAGATATGTACCACTGTACCCAGCTGAGAACTTTTAATAATATTTGTATTGATTTTATGTTGAAATGATAATATTCAGATATACCACACCAAGTAAAACATATAATTAAAATCTATTATACCTGTTTCTTTTTACCTTTCTTAATGTGGCTACTAGAAAATTTAAATTAAATATGTGACTTACATTATGTCTTTGTGGGAGGGTGCTGATTTAGACAAGAAGTTCTCATGGAACTCACCTCTTAGCATTCACATCTGTGGCCCCTGATAGGCTGCAGTTCCTTGAGGACAAGACCCATAATTATGTTGGTCACTGCTCAATCACTTGTGCAAGGCACATCATGGTGACCAATTAATATTTTGGAATGAACAAATGAATAAAAGCAGAGTACAAATGTCCATCTCCCACTGAGATAGACCATCAAATTCCCCTCCTAGGAAGACATAGGATGCCATGTCTTTCCTTATTGGCTTCTCATGACCAGCACTCTCTTCTCCTGGCACACATCTCTAGCGCCCATGGCTGGCCCTCTCAGGGTCAGTCACTCCCTTCCTTCTCCCCTTCCCTCTCCCAGGAAGACCATGGGAGACCCTTCCCCCTCCACCCCCAGATCCAGCACTACCTGATATTTGAGTTTCCCATCCTTAAAGAGCCGCAGTTGATACTGACGTTCCAGATTGTCTCCATAAATGTGACCCAGGTCTACCTGAGGACAGAGAGCAATCCACTCACATTACCTGGGTCCAGCTCCACCAGTAATGACCTGCATGTACCAGGTTAGGTCCACAGCAGCCTGAGCCCCTCCTATGGACTCACCCCATGGCCCAAGGCCTTGGTGAAGCCAGGACCCATTTTGCCAGAAGTTTTGAAGAACTGGTGGGTGAAGTGTTGTGCAAAGAAGGCAAACATGAGGTTGGTGCCTTGGGGATCAGGAATAAACTTCCTCCTTAGCAGAAAGCGATGGCCCAGGAGCTGGGCATCTGGAAGCTGCTTCTTCCCTGGTTCAGAAGGTAGGAAAGAGAAGTAGCTGCCTGGATCCTGTCTGGGTCTTCCTGCCATGGGGACTTCTGGGCTCACTAGGCAAACTGGTCTAAGCAGGAAACCCAGAGCAGCCTCCGTCTGGACCACCTCCCCAACCACAGGCAGTCCCTGTAACCTCTTTACCAAAAGACCTAGAAGTATTTATGGGTGATATTTGGAACCAATATTTGGAATTTGCTTTAAATGAAAATGAAATACTCCAGTGAAAATGAGAGGAAATAAATAAAATAAGATTGGAAAACTATAACTGTTGAAACTAAGAAATGGGTACATAATTCACTATGCTTTCCCCTTGGCTTTTGTGCATGTTTGCAATTTCTTCCAGACTGAAAAATTAACCAAATAAAAGGCCTTAGATTTACTGGCCCTGGAGCAAGATAGCCTGTGTTTACAACTGGAAATGCCATTTGCTTATTGTATAAACACAGATAAGTCATCTCATTTCTCTGAGCTTCAATTTCTTCATCTGTAAAATAGGGCAAATGATACTTATTTTGAACAGTGGATTTGAGGACTGCATGAGATGATGTAATCATGACAGAGAACTAGTGAGGTTGAATCTTTTCAACCAAAGGTCAGCAAACTTTTTAAAAGCCAGATTGTAAATCTTCCAGGCTTCAAAGACCATATGGTCTCTCTCTCATCTATTCAGTTTGATAGGAAACTGAATGACAGGAAAGCAGCCATAGACAACACACAAACCAATGACTGTGACTGTGTTCCAATAAAACTTTATTTATAAAAACAGAGGGTGCAGGATGCAGTTCACCAACCTATTTTAAATGATGCTAGTTTTTCTGTCTAAGGTTTAAAAAAAGAAAATCATCAGAAAACAAGTGCGTGTCATTCTGAGATAAGTATTGATAGTTCTTCCTTAAGTATGATTTGGCACCCAATGCCCTCACAGAAAGGAGTAGGTTCTTTGTGTTCTGATAAAGGCGTCCCTTCTCCATACCTTATGTGAGACCCAGTGTTAAAGATCCTAGAAAATAAAATCTCTTTGGATTGAGATGGTCAGCTGGATTCCTTTGACAGAAAGAGATATCAAGTACCTGAGAGGCACATCACCAAAAGCAAAGTTAGAGAGAGCGGCCCATACCCCATAATTTGGAATCAACATTCACTGACATTGGGCAAGAACAGATTCCAGCAGTATTGGTGAGACCCAGCTATCCTGGAAGAATTGGTTATACTTTGGGAATAGTAGCTAACCACGTGAGTGAAAGCCATAGAGACCCACACAGGGACTTCAATACATGTGCAAGGTTCAAACCTGCAAAAGTACAATGACTGGGCTGCACAGAACCAACATCAACAGCGACACCGTGTGGCAGGAACTGGAGCAACAGCGGTGGTGGGCGAATGAGCCTGTCTTGTTCTTGAAGCTGAATTGAACTGAGTAACTCTGAACTCAGTAACCCCCAGGTTTCTAGTAATTAGGGGTGAGGTGGGAAGAAGGTCTTAGGAGGAAAAGCCCTGCCAATGAGGCCAAATGGATCTTGGGCAACTAAAGAAAAACATAACCTTATTTGTATTCTACCCTGGTGAAGCATGGGAAATGATTTAAGTTAGTGAAGAACCAACAGAGTTAGCAACCAATACTTAGCACACCATTCATTCCCTCCTGTATTTCATCACCAAGTCACCCCCATCCCAACAGATCCCCCCTCATCAGTTAACAAGGCTCAGGCAGAGAGGTACCCTGGAATTATGGAAATATTAGTCTGTCTCTGCCTCTGATTTTTGTAGGTGACCTCAGACATGACCCTTTGCTGTCCTTTCCTGTCCTCATCCCTAATTCTGGACACATCAGTTGTCTTGCCTTGGTCTACCTGTCTGTGAAATGGGTAAGCAGTTGTTCTTCTGCCTCCATTTTCACAACGAGGATAACTGAGCACCTCTTATGATTCCCAGGCCCACCTCCTCACCCCCTCCCATTACCTTTGGTCCCCATGGGCGTCGGGCAGTCTTTGGGCACAGAGGGCAGAATTCGAGTGTAATAGCTCACATTGGAGAAGGACTCCCAGCTGATGTAGTTATGCGCTATGTTGTAGGTGGGAGGACTGGGGATAAGGTTGGACCGCACTGCAGAGTGAAAATAATGGTGACATCAGTGTTCCCACCCCAGCTGTAGCCCCCTCCCCTTCCCGCCTCTTGGGTTGGGGTTTGTTTTTCTGGCCTTGTAATGTCTCCCCACCTACTGCCTTTATCAAATGCCAAGAATCCCAAAAACTGGCAGGAGTTCTTGCTCCCCCGATCAGGGAGGCCCTGACTCACACCCACCTGTGAGTACCAGGCGCATGAGCATGTCTCTGATGAAGGTGGCATTGACAAACTCCCAGAACCAGCGCCCGTGCGTGAGCAGGAAGTGGACAAAAGCGGGGCTGGGCCGCAAGGAATTCCGGAGCCAGGTCCAGAGTTCAGCTGCAGGGGTGGTGGGAGCCAATCAGTCAGCCCTCCTGGCACTACTTCTGGTGCCAGGGTGGAAGATGGGGACTGGGAATGAGGACAAGAAGGAACAGAGTAGAACCTGTGGGACAGGGGTAGGGATGGAGGATTGGGAGTAAGGACACATGACAGATGTGTGGACACAAAACCAGATGTGAGGACAGGGGAGAGGGCGAGGGAATATGGTGAAGAATCCCCACAGAGCCCAGAACCAGGAGTGTGGGTGGACCAGGAGCAAGAGCTCAGGTAGGAGCCAAGCCAGGGGAGGGAGCAGCCAGGCAAGGAGGGAGAAGGTGGCCATGGCCAGGGACTAGAGCAGGCAATGGGGTCTGGGAGGAGGGTCCAGGGGAGCAAGAAGGCTGAGGAGAGAAGGGATCGGGTGGAGCCTGGCTCACGGACGGTGCAGTTGGGGCCAGAATAGCCCGTGCGGGTACAGTCACACTGGTAGAGGTCAAGGCCAAAGCGGACGCAGACACCCTGGTTCTGACACGGATAGTAACAACAGGGGTTCACTGTGGGTGAGAAACACACATTAACGACCATGCTAGGATCTCCTGACCCTGTCCAGCCCCTGATGGCGGAGTGAGGGGACAAAGGGATGTTCTGTCCTAAATCAGTGGGTAGCCCCTCTCTGGATGCCAAAATGTCCCTAGGGCTGCCCTCCCCGCAGCTCCCACAGCCATGAGCATGAATCCCCCACCCTGCCATTCCCAGGCCCTGCTCTAGCCCACAGTGGGCCCCAAGGGGAAGTCCTCCCTCCCTCCCTCTCTGCTGACACCAAAGTGAGGCAGGGAAAGAGCCTAGACCCCAGCTTTGTGGCTGAAGCTAGGAAACCCCTGATAAGAAGCTGTGGCCACAGACATGGAGTGCTCACTTCCTGCCTAGTGTAGAGGCAAGCACAAGGGCAGGATTAACAGGGCTTAGGAAAAAAAAAAAAACAGAGCTTAGAAAGGGGTCAAGAATGGGGGTGTTCTGGGGCTGGAGCGGTGGCTCAGTGGTTTCAGCGCTTGCCTGGCAAGCACAAGGACCCGGGTTCAAACCCCAGCACCACGTACACAACTAAGTGTTAGAGCAACTAAGGCCACGTGGAAAACTAAATAAAATTGTTTCTCTCTTTCTCTGTCTCTCTCACTGTCCCTCTCTCTTTAAAAAAAAAAAAAAAAAAAGAATGGGGGTGTTCTCCCAGGCTAGCTCCCAAGCCCTGAGCACCTGGACACTAGGAAAATGAGGTCTGACATCAGAGTGCCCATTTTACAGAAGAGAAAACAGAGGTCAGAGAAAGGGAAAGCCAAAGAGGGTGACTGACAGCCGTCACACCAGACCAACTGCCCTGCCCTTCACTTCCCACCCCCACCGGCCACACAGTCCAGTCCAAGGAAAAACGTTTTCCAGAGCCTAGAGTATGGATTGTAGGGAGAAGGGGAATGCCCCCATCCCAAGTCAGGGTCTGGTGTGGGCTCGAAGATCCTGGGGGAGGTCTGGGTCAAGGGAACAGGAGCGACATGGCCGGCAAATTCTCCTGAGAGGGTAAGGGGAGCTCCGCAGCCACCTCCTGGAAAAACCCCAAGTCCCTCCTTGCGTAACCCAGACCCTCCGACCACCACACACACACACACCCCGCCACCGCTGCTCAAATTGGCACCACTCAATGATTCTTCAGCAGCAAAGTTAGACTCTTGAGGTTTATTTGGGTCCACCCCACCCCACACCCCACAGAGTCTCCATTGCTGCTCAACGGGGGGGAAACCAAGGCAGATGGAGAGGTGGAGTCTTGGCCAAAGACACAAAGCAGAACCAGGCAGACCCAGGACTCCTGGCTGCTAGCAGGAGGCTCCTTTCCCGCCTTTCCGTAGAAAATACCAGAATCCCTTCTGCAAACACTTCTTTATCTGGGCTCAGAGCCAATTACACAGGGAACTCTTACTCTTTATGCAACTCACCAATGGGGGCCAAGAAGGTAGCAAAAGGTGGGAGCAGACTAGATAAAAAGTTCAGTCAGCATGGGGTGCCAGGGTCAGAGGGCAAACCCTGGCCCTCAAGTCTCCATGTTCTCTTCACAGCATGGGGTTTAGCATGGGTGGCAATCTCCTGCTGCCCCCAACCTTCTGAGAGGGCCCCCAGCAATCCCCACATATACACACAAGAGAAAACATAGCAAGAATCATGCAAATTCTTTTGCTTAAGCCCTAGTGACGCCCCACGGTCTCACAATGGCATTTGTGTGGCCAGCAGGGGTGTAGGAGGGAGAGGCCAAGGGGAAGAAGGCTAGACAGAAAGGCCTTATCAGTTTGCCACAGGCAGTCCTGGCACTCAAGACCCAGGGAAGTAGCCTCGCAGGACGGCAGCCTCCCCTTCCCATAGCCACAGGCCCAGAAAGGCCAAGGGGGCTCAGGATCAGACCACCAGCTGGCCAGGGATCAGGTTCCTCCCCACTGGCGGAATGCTCCTCCTTGATCCCTCTTGCCAGGTGCACCTACCTGCCCAGGAGCCCCTGTAGCTCCCTACTGCTCAGCTCCCAATCCTAGAACAAGGCCAGCACCAGTGGTCCACTCCTTTCTCTCAGGGGGCATGAGGGCTAAGACCAAGCCTCCCCTGGGCTCCAGGTCCCCGTCCTCATATGGCCCTGAGGTTCAGACATGCTGCCGCAGCCCCTCCCTCACCCCACAATGCCCAAGCCTGCTCCATCCTCCTCCAGGCTTTTCTCCTTCTTCAGAAGTCTCCTCCCCATCAACTGGGCCCATCCTGAGCCCCCAATGTCTTCACTCTGACTCCTCCCACTCTCTTTCCTCCTGGCTGGTCTCCACCACAAGCTTCCAAGAGAGGGGGCCACACCTTCCCCAATGTCCTCCTCCCCACCCAGGCTGGGCACAAAGCCTGGGCTCAGCCCAGGTCCTAGGAAGACCCAGCCACTCTGGGAGCCAGATGTGGTGGCCAGAGCTTAACAAATGTCTGTGGAATTAAAAAAAAGGAAATAAGGAGATTGGCCACTCAAGTCAGAGACACCTTGCAGCCCACCCTCTGTAGCAAGGCCTCCTGCTGTGCCCCCAGCTCTGCCCCAGCTGACTGAAAAGCTGGGAGCTCAGGACCTTTAGCTGCTGTCCACACCATGCCCTGACCCTGCCAAGAGGGCTCCTCCCTCCCTATCCTCAGTTCTCCTCCCTCTTCCCCCAGGATCTTTCCATAAACACCAGCTGCCCCAGGGCAAGAAAAGTTCTCCCCAGTGAAGACAACAGCCCTGGAGCCCCAGGGTGTCAGGGCAGGCAGAGAGGAAACTGTGCTGCTTGACCACAGCTGGACTGTCGCCATGGGGCTAGGGAAGTCAGGGCTGTAGCTGACCAAGTCTATGAACTTACATTCCTATCACCCCTTTATCTTCCCAGTACCCTAGGAGGCTCCCCATCACACATTGAGGAACCGAGGCTCAGAGCAGGCAGAAGACATGCTGGGCCCAGCTTCCAAGTTGCCAGAGTCAAGGCTTGAACTCTTATCTACCCCCACCCCATCTGCCTAGAGGTGTCCCGGTCTAGATTTGGGAGACAGAAGAGAAAGGAAAGTAAGTCACTCTGATCCACAAGCTAGGAATGACCACTGGTGAGGTAGATTCGTCACTGTTCCTTCAAGGTAAACCTTAAAAATCCTGAATGGATGAAACCAGGACCCCAAAGATCGCCATCTCCTGCTGCAACCAGACCTCCAAGAACTATTCATCCGGGAAGGCTTCCTACAGTCTAGCTTCAGTCCTGCATATTTTCCTTCCAATCCAGTTCTGTGCTCAGCAGAGGAGACGCTTCCCCTGAGACCACCATGTGGGGAGGTGCAGGCCCTGGGTCTAGTTTGCCTGGAATCTCCCTCACCCAGCACAGGCCAGGCGCCTGGAAAGATAAACCAGAAAGTGGCTGCGCTTGCTGTCCGTGTGTCTTTGGATGAGCACCATCAACCTCATGGCCTTCCTGTATGTCCAGTTGAGGTGAGGGAGCTGGAGCTCAAAGGTAGCCTTTCCTGATACCCTTCCCCAACTTCTAGGTGGAGTCACTCTGTCTCTCTCCATCCCTCTCGTGACATCATTCCCCTGTCCTGTCAGCACAGAACTCTACAACCTGCTTTTGCTAAGTGCTCAGACTCCTAGACGGGAATGGCCTGGGCTACCCATGGGATGCTTAGACCTGGAGGCCAAGCAGGCAGGCCACCTTCCCACAGACGACCACTGTGCAGGACCGCCTGGCTCCAGAACCTTCCCAAGGATGTGGGCAAGAAAACGCCCCCCAGTCCAAGAGGTGGGGCTCAGGACTCAAGGCTCAAGTGACTAGGGGACAGCCACAGCCAGGAACACCAAGTCCTCCAGGATGCAGAGGCGGCAGGCAGCAAGAGAAGAGACTGCACCCAAATCCCCTAAGAATAATATTTAGAGAAGCTGCAGGGACCTGGCAGTCCAAGAGGAGGAAAGGGCCCTGAGCCCAGCTGGGCAGGCAGCACCACAGCCCAGCCGCAGCTGGTCCTGGAGACTGGCTGCTGCAGGCTGCAGGCAGAGGGAGCTGGTCCCGGCTGCTCCCCTGGCACACAGCTCCAGTCTCAGCTCATGCCCTCTCTGTGCCTACCGAGGAGGAGGGCCCAACGCCTAACCCTGGGCTGGAGGGAGTAAGCCTGAGCATTATGAATCCCCTGGCACAGCCTTGCCCCCAGGCTGGACCCCATCTCTTCCCCCACAGAGAGCAGAAGCATCGCTCCCTCCAGCCACCTACCCTCTTGTCTTCTCATTTCTTGCCTCCTTAATTCCCCTCTGGCTATGGAGGCTGGGGAGACACAGGCTCTGACTTCCTGGGGCAGATGCCCCGTCAGCTTGGACTTCGGTTTACTCACAGACTCAGTATCCAAACCTTCTGCCCTGCACCCCACTGTCACCCATTATTTCCTTGATCCTGGCTGGGTTTCTGGCCCTCCAGACTTGCTTCAAGTCATCCATCCATCCTCATTCTCTCAGTCACTCCAATGACCCCCAGCCCAAGTCCCTGCATTTGAAGGCCCTGGTCATCCAGACCTGCCCCATGTCCTGAGGCTCCATATTCTCCCGTCCACCTCTCACTGCTCAGATCCTTGTACCTTGCCTCATGCCGTTGCTTCTACCAGAAAGAACTTTATTGTGCTTCAACGTAAGGTCTTGATGTTTCCCCCACCTGCCACCTCCTTCAAGGTCACCTACTCAACTCTCCTCCAGGCTGTCTTCTGGCCCTAGCCAAACACTAGCATAAAAGAAGCCCTCAGGAATGAATAAAAGAATTCTGTTTAAGTACTTGTGACAAACAAACTAACAAAAAATAAGGCTCAGCAAGGGAGAAGACACCAAGCTAACCCCAGGGCTTGGCAGGGATGAAGTTGAACATTATGGATCCTCTGGGGTACAGCCTTGCCCCCCAAGCCGGACTCTGTCTCTCACCCACAAGAGAGGCACAAGCCACAAAGATAGACTGTGTACCCAGAGGCCTGCATGGGGTGGGACAGGGCCTCAGAGAAAGGACTAGGCTCTTCTGGGGACTTACAAATAGATCATGGAGGCACCCCGTGAGGCTGCAGCTCTGCCAGCTTACTGTTGGGTCACAGACAAGTGGGCTCACCACCTCCGGGCCTGAAGTCACCCTTCTGTAGAGATGGGCCTAGCACATCTCCCTAGCAGGGCTGTTGAGAGCAGCACGGAAGCCAACCTCCGTAAACTGTAAGGCACACACCGCATGGCTCTTTCTTGACCTCTTTCCACATGTGGATTTTTGCTGAACTCAAATCCTTTCCTAGAATATCCTCCATTCTTCCCTTGGTTTCCTCAGCGCCACCCACTCAACTGTCCTCCAGGAAACCTGGTCTGACTCAAGGCCCATGTAGAAACCCTTCTTTTCTCCCCTGAGCACTAATTTCCTAAAGAATTGGAGCAGAAAGCACAGACCACCCACCTGCCTTCCAGTCCTATTCTGGCCACTTTTTACATATGGCAAATGTAGTCTCTGTGAGGGATGGGCCAGCCTGGCAGCGGGGGAAGCTGCGTTCAGGGTGTAGGAACACACACACACACACACACACACACACACACACACACACACACGAGAGTAAGCTGGGGAAGGAGGGTGGCTGGATGAGGAGTGAATTCCTTCACCTGGCTCCTGCCTGTGGGAGGGTGGGGTGGAACTGCACAGGACCTGACTTTCCCCATCCTGCTCAGTGACGAAATCAAAGGGGCTCAGGGGCCCACTGCCAGCAGCGGCTAAAGGGAGCTTTCTGTAGAAAGACTTTGCAGACTGCTTGGCGTCAGATAGACCTGCATTCAAATCCTGAGCTGACCATGTGCTGTGTGAGCTTGGGAGCATCTGCACCCACTGAGCCTCAGTGTCCTCATCTGCTCAATGGAGACTTCAGAGATGAGAACTAAACCTCAGCAAAAGCACCCTGGCTTTGTAAATGAATTGCCACCTTCCATTCTCACGGAATGGCTGACATACTAGGGGTCTTCACCAGGGGAGACTTCTCCACCGAGACTGGAAATCAGGATGAGTTCCCAGAAAGTTAGAGGCTGGAGAAGGAACTTGTGGGCCGCCGGCCTGCCTCAGTCTTCCGGAGAAAGAGGCCCCCCAACAGGAAACAGTGGGCGGCTAGCGGGGAGGCTTGCGCAGAGCTGGGGCCCAGAACAGGTAAGGGATCTGGAGAACAGTTGTCCCTGCTCTCCGCAGGCACGAATTCCTTTCTGACATTCACCGTCCCACGAAAAGAGCCTGGTAGCCCCCTAGCCACGGCTATGTCCCCAGGTTCCCAGGGGTCTCCATCTCACTACTGGACTCGGCCCCTCCACTTCCCCTGACCCTGTCCTGGGCCCGCTGGACGGGAGAAGAGGGATTTGGACCAAGCCAGGAGCGCAGTGCGGGGCGCTCCCCTTGGGCGCGAGGGGGCCGCCTACCCGGTGCGGGCGCCCCAGGGTCTTCGGACAGCACTGGGGGCGACGGCAGCAGGAGCAGGAGCAGCGGGAACCGGAGCGACAGACTCCTCCCTGCAGAGGAAAGAGACGAGGGGCTGAGCCTGTCATTCAAGGCTCCGCAGAGTGACCTACTAGGACGCGGGGACACCCGGACGGGACTCACGGCTCATGGCTCGGGGCAGCAGACCAGTGCGCAGACACAGACGGCCGGAGGCTCCTGCTCGATTGTCTCACACTGGCCCAGCTCCGCAGCCCGGTCTGCCCCCTCCCACAGCTCCGCCCCCGCCCCTCCCTCCAGCTGTCACCTCGGAGGCTGCCCCATTACTTCCTCTGCTCCTGCCTCAGCCAAGACATTTTATTAATTATTGGATGATTGTCGCTAAGGCAGTTTTTCGCCTGAGACCCTTAAGGCACTTGACCTTTTAACAGCCAGTCCGTGCCAGAACTGCGTCCATTTGGTCTATAGGAAATTGAGGATCACAGACCGTATGCATAGCTGAGGACAGTCAGGGTCTGGAGGCAGAACAGAGGCTGGAAGCAGGAAACCCTAACAGTCCAGCCTGGTCTGCACTGTCCACCATCTCCCAGGCAGGTCCAACAAGGAGGACTTAAAGGAGAACTTACAAGGAGGACTGCCCCGAGGCATTCTCTGGGCATTGCCTCCTCTGCAACAATCAAATCCAGACCTGAGTTCAAGTCCAGACTTCACAGTCTACTAGCTGTGTCCCCTTGCACAAGGTACTTAACCTTTCTGATCCTCAGGATTCTCATCTATAAAATGGGCATAACAACAAAAACATCCTATAAGGGTTTTTTGTAAGATTCAACAAAGAAATACCATGGAGCTGGCATGCAGTCTGTGCTCAGTTAGCAGGAGACTTCTTTATTTCTTTTTCTTCTTCTTTCTTCTTCTTCTTCTCCTTCTCCTTCTCTTCTCCTTCTTCTTCCCTTCTCCTCCTCCTCCTCCTCCTCCTCCTCCTCCTCCTCTTTCTTCTTCTTCTCCTTTTTTTTCCCCAAAGATCTCCTAACTCAAATGCCAGGGCTGGCCAGTTCTGATGCTCTAGCTGAACACACATCCACCTGCATCTGAAATTGCAGCATCTGGCTCCTCTTTTTCACAGCTGGGAAGGCTGAACCTAGAAGGGGCAAGGGATAGGGCCAATGTCACACTAAGTCTCCTGGTCCCCCTACCCCACAGGTCTTCTTCCTAAGATTTCCCAGCATACCCAGCCACCTGTGGGCATCACAGCCTGGTAGAAGGGCCCAGAGATCCCTGTGCCAGCTCCCAGACATCCCTGGATGCCAGGTGGGAACCTTGCCAACTGGGAAGGGTGAGACCTGCTGGGTGCCCCTCCTCCCTTCCTGTCAGAGGTGTTCCCATGCTCTGCTGGGACAAACGCCAACTGCCCTGGGGAGACAGAGCAAGCCAGGGCAGACCCGGGGAGGGACTGGGGCCCTGAGGGTGCTGGGACCAGCTTCAGCCTTCCCCACCACATCAGATCCAGGCCCCCTCCCCGTAACTACCTAGACAGGGCAAAGGGGAACAAGTCATGGGGTTATTAGCAAGAGAGATGAGGTTAAGGTGGAGATTTGGGGGTCCAACTGCCCAGAGTAAAGGGGGCTTTCTGGTGATGAAAAAGCAGAGAAAAGCTGAAATGAGCTTCCGTCCTCCGCTCCCAGGCCCTCCCTCACTGCGGGCCCTGGGCCCATCAAATTACCATGCCTTACCTCCAACCTTCCTCCCAAGCCTCACACCTATACTCATAACAGCAAACACTCTCACGACCTTAGGGGTTGCCTAAAATCAAGTCTTACTCTTTCCATGCTGTGACCTCAGTCAAGCCCCTGGGCCTCTGTGGGGCTCTGTTTCCCATTTGAACAACAGGAAGATCAGATCTTGTCCAGTTCCAGCAGGAAGTGAATGAGCGCTCACTATGACCAGCCTTTGTGACCAACCTGCAGATCTCAAGATGGATGCAATGAAAGGGAGGATTAGAGAGCAGACCTGTGCAGTCCTCCAGCCATGGGCCAGACCCAGAGCATGGAAGAGGAGAAGAGGTGAAATGCAGCCAAAGTTCCAGGCTCACTCACCAAATGGCAGTGGAGCTTGGGGAGGAGAGGTAGTGAGGGCACCTATGCTTCTGGCTGGGTGCTAAAGATGGGAGGGGAGCCAGCTGAGCTAGACAGAGTTTGGATTTGGTGCACCTCGTGGAAGGGGTCCAGCATGCAGCTGGATACACAGAAGACGGGTCTGAACTAACCCTTGTCCCAGTCCTGGGAAAGGAGCCACCACACAAGGTCCCCTTTCTCAGCCCCTCTACTCCAAACCTATAGCCTGAATGAGCAGGGAGGCTTGCTGAGCCTAGGATGGTGAGTTCCACCTGTCTGCTCCGCTGCCCCTGGTAAGCGTCCTCTGATTTTCCTCCCCTCTTCTCTCCTAGGCACCCCTTATGCCTTCCCCAGGCCCAGCAGGGCTGCATGGTGTTGCCCCACTCTGCTCCTTGTTGGGTTGTGAGTGTCTTGGTCACTCTTGTGCTCCGAAAGCCAAGCACAATATCTGGCTGTTTGCGCAAATCATTGAATATGGGGGAAAGACCTTCCATAAGTGAGAGAGGGTCCAAAGTCAGGTTCATCAAAGTAACCACTAACCTATCTATCCCTCTACTGTGACACACCCCAAAAGTGTCAGTTTCCCTGCCTTCCCCAGCTGGGCGCATTAGCCAGCACTTGGGCAGTCCCACAGGTTCAGCTCTGCTCAGACCCTGAGCGGATCCCAGTTAAGTCAGCATAGACCCCTCCCCCATATCCCACTGGTAACAAAAGTTGAAGCTTCTCTCTGCAAACCCCCTGACCACTGCTCCAAAACAGTCACGAGCCTTCCTGCTCACCCCAAGCTAGGACTCAGCCTCCAATGCCCTTGGAGAAGTCTCCCCACTGCCGGGCCCCACCCACTGTTTGGAAATCCAGAGCTGACTCCTACCTGAATCACTCAGGGATCCAGCCCCACCCAGCCCCACCTCTGCAGACAGGTTCACAGTCAGGCAGCAAGGCTCTGAAATCAACCCAGGATCTCTTCAAATATTCCAAGGCCCCATCTTCAGCTCTTATTATGACCTTTAGCAGCCAACTACCCTTTTTTGGA
>PVKS010007923.1:59108-70917 GCA_004027875.1 Aplodontia rufa | reverse complement strand
CCAGCAGTGTAGTAGTGTTCCTCTTTTCCCACAGCCCCTCCAGCATCTGTCGTCGTTTGTATTTTTCATTTTTGCCACTCTAACAGGAGTGAGGTGGTATCTCATTGAAGTTTTGATTTGCATTTCTCTTATAGCTAATGATGTAGAGCATTTTCTCATATATTTATGGGCTTTCTGAACTTCGACTGGAGAGAAGTTTAAGTTCTTTAGCCCATTTATCGATTGGAACCAAATCACATTTATGAACACATTGAGAAGACTGTACATCATGATCAAGTGCAGTTCATCCCAGGAAAGCAAGGCTGATTCAACACATGCAAATCAGTAAGTGTAGTTCTTCACATAAGTAGAGTTAAGAGTAAGAATTACATCATCATCTCAATAGATGCAGAAAAAGTCCTTGACAAAATCTAGCCCTCTTCATGTTAAGGATGATAAATAAACTAGGAATAATGGAAACTTAACTCAACATTATAAAGGCTGTGTGTGACAAATCCAAAGTCAACATTGTATTTCTGAAAACGGACATGAACAAATCATTTCCTCTAAAATCAGTAATAAAACAAACATGTCCACCGTTTCCACTCCTATTCAATACAGTCCTTGAAATTCTAGTCAGATATCAGGCAAAAGTAGCAAACTAAAGGCACAGAAATAGAAAAAGAAGTCAAATTATCTCTGCTTAATGATGACATGATTTAATGTGTACAAGACCCAAGAAACTCCACCAGACTTCTTGAGCTGATCAATTTGAATTTAGCCAAGTAGCAGGATACAAGATCCACTTTGAAAAAAATCAATAGCTTTCCTATACACCAAGAAAAAATTCAGAAAAAAAATTCCTGTTGACAAAAACCTCCCCCTTCTATACACACACACACACACACACACACACACACACACAAGAATACAACTTTGGAATAAATCTAACTAAGGGAATCCTGAGCAAGCCAAGAGAATGAACCTGAAAGCAAGATTTGCAACAGTAACTTTCCTCTTTGTAAAATCTTGATGAATAAAATAAAGCACACATAATTCATATCTAGAAAGATTATACTCTAGCATTTGAAATGCTTTTTATTAGAAAAGTAGTAAAAATGAAAAAGAGAAAGTATGTGATGATGGAAAACCAGACCTAGAGAATTCTTTGGACTTTTCTGAACACTTCATCCAACTTGAATTTGGACATACATGGACACCTTATTCTGATGAATAAGCAGTTTTGATGAAGATGAGGAGCAAGGTGAAAAAAAAATGAGGGGTGTTATCAACAGCAAGGAAATAAAAAAATAGAAAAAGATCCAAGAAAAATGCTGCTTTGGGCTATAAAAAAATAAATAAAATAAATCAGTTTATTATAATGCAGAGACTACTTTTTGAGAAATTCACTCATGTGAACACTAGGGATGAAGGTGAGTATAACCCTGTTGATCATACAACCTACATTGGATACTCAGATAATGTCAGTAAACTCATTGGGAAGGGGATAATGTTCATTTACTAACTGTGGATGAATGGACACCCCATGCACAGTCCTTGTAAGTCGAATAATGCCAGAGTGGCTTCTTTCTTACTATGGCATGATACAGATGTTAAAGGTCAAATGAAAGACCTCTTGACACCTTTGTGTCTTACTGCTGAAAACAGAGACAGATAAGATGTCCTGGAACTTCAAACAAGGCCTGAAAAACAACTCGGAATAAACTGCATCACCAGGAGGTCGAGTATCTATCACTACCTCTTTGAAATTGTGGAAGGCTATACAAACTCTTTGAATTCAGTCTTTATGGTTCTAGTAATTTTTTTAAAAATTTCTAAGTACCAGTGACTCCTTTATGTACAATGTAAAATATTCCCATCATATAAAACTAACATCAAAGGCTTAGTATAAAAATTCAGAGTTCAATCCCCAGCACTGCAAAAATACAAAACAAAACAAAAAATCAGTGATACACAAGTGAATTGCCTGATTTTGATGTCAAAATGTATTTGAGAGTTGCTTAGCCATATCTTTAATGATTTCTATGAAGTTTGCAATTTTTATGAAGATAATTCTAACTTACCTTTACTTAAAAACTTGACATGGATAGAATAGAAATTAAAGATATTTTTGGTGGTCATTCAAGAGAAATATATTTTTAAATATCCCATAACATGGATCTTTGTTGAGTATTTAGTATACTGACTTTTTAAATATAAAGTAAGGTAACTCTGAATTTAATTTAAAAGTCTTAAATACGGTGACACAGCTCAGCTATCTACTGTAGGTAGATAACCAGATGCTTTCACTTTAAACAGGAAAAATTAATATATAAGGGACTTGTCTCTTTTTAAGTTAAAAAAGGTAAAATAAAAGCCTAGATCTTTGTTTTATATAACATAGATCATTTTTCAAAGCTGTTAACTGGGTATTTGGTCCATGAATGCTATATACTGCCTCTCCTAACACAATTCACACAACTGTGTGTACAATCCTACCACACCCTGGTTAACTGCCATGATCCTAATCCTTATGGTGAGTCAGTATGACATTTTAAACATGCATACAACTTTATGTTGGTACAGGAGATCATAATACATCTGCTGTCCACCAGATTTACCTGACTGAAAATGCTGGCTTGAACTATGCTCATTTAATCTCCCGAGTTCACCAGAAAAGTTGATTTTTCAAGATCCTCAATTTATTCAAACTATTACAAGGTCAAAGTGACAGTGGTAAGGAGTTCTGAGAGTAAGTAGATAACAGAGACTAGAAATAGCAAGTAACTCAGGATTTTTTTTTTAAGAAAGAAGGGACAGTGACAGAGAAAGAGAGAAGTAATTTTTATTCTGTTTTTCACATGACTTTTATTCCTTGGACACTTCATTTTGTACGTGGTGCTGGGGTTTGAACTCGTGTACCTGTGCATGCCAGGCAAGCACTGTAACCACCAAGCCACTGCTCCAGCCTGACACAGGATTTTTTTAAAAAGATAATAATGTGGACAGTGATTAAAAAATATTCAATAAAAATAAAGTACAAGTTTGGGCAACAAATAATTAATTAATAAATAAGGAGGTGAAAGACCTCCATAATGAAAACCATAGAACATTGAAGAAAGAAATTAAAGAAGATGGAAAGACCTTCCATAATCTTGGATAAACAGAATCATTATTGTCAAAATGGCCAAATTACCAAAAGGAAAATATATATTCAAAGCAATCCCCATCAATATAAACATAGCACTCTTTACAGAACTCGGGGAAAAAATCTAAAATTCATATGAGAAAGTAAAGATCCAGGATAGCCAATGCCAATGTAACACTAAGCAAAAAGAGCAAGATTAAAGGCAACACAATAACTGATCTCAAATTAAACTACAGAGTCATAGTTTAAAAAAACACAGCATGGTCAGCATGGTATTGGCATCAAAATAGACATGAAGACCAATGAAAATGGAATAGAATAATAGATATAACTTCATAGGTACAGACATCTGATAGTCAACAAAAGTACCAAAAAATATATGTTAGATAAACTATAGCCTTTTTAACAAATGGTTTCAGAAAAATTAGATATCCAGAAGTAGATGAGTGAAACTATAAACCTACCTCTCACTCTGCATGAATTACACCAGAAACTTTGCAACTGCTAGAACAAAACATAAGGTCAACACTACAACATATTGGCACAGGCACTGACTTTCTCAATAAGACTCCTAACATTCAAGAAATAAAACCAAGGATCAATAAATGGGACAACATCAAATTTAAAAACTTCTGCACAGAGAAGGAAACAATTAAGAGCGTGAAGAGAGAACTTACAGAATGAGAGATCTTTGCCAGCTGCTCCTCTGAGAATTAGTATCCAGAATATATAAATAACTCAAAAATTTTACACCAAAGAAACAACACAATAAATGGATAAAAGAACAGATACTTTAAAAAAAGAAATACAAATGGCCAATAAATACATGAAAAAAAAATGTTCAACATCCCTAGCAATCAGAGAAATGCAATCAAAAACACATTGAGATATCATCTAACTCCTGTCCGAATGGCAAATGTCAGGACTACAAATAATAAATGCTAGAGAGAATACTAGGGAAAAAGTTACACTCAACATTGTTGGTAGGACTGTAAATTAGTACAACCACTTTAGAGAGCAGTATGTAGATTCCTCAAAAAGCTAGGAATGGAAGCACCATAACTCAGCTATCCCATTCCTAAATATTTATTCAAAAGAAGTGATATCCAGGATACTATAGAGATACAGCCACATCAAGATTTACAGCAGCACAACTTAAAATTCGCAAGTTATGGAAACAGCTCAGGTATCCATCAACAGATGAATAGATTTAAAAAAATGTGGTTATAAGTACAACAGACTTTTACTCAGTCATAAAGAAGAATGAAATTATGGCATTTACCAGTAAATGGATAGAACTATAGAACATCATGGTAAGTGAAATAAGTCAAGCTCAGAAAGTCAGGATCAAATGTTTTTTCTTATATGTGGAAGCTAGAATCAAATAAAACTAGAAAAAGGTGTGGAATGGGGAGGATCCCATGAAAATAAAAGGAAGATCAGTGGAGAAGAGGAGGGAGAATTGAGAAGGAAGAACGAGGAAGAGGAAAAGAGAGGAACTGTGGAATGCAATTTACCAAATTATGCTACATATGTAAATAAATATATATCACAGTGAGTTCTGCCTTCATGTATATCTATAAAATACCAATTCAAAAAATAATGTATAAATATAAGAAGACCAGAATAGTAGAAGAAAGGAAATAGGGGAAGGGAAAGTGATAGTAACTGGGGATTAAAATGGAACAAATTATATTCCATACATTTATGAAAATATCAAAATGAATTCCTCTACAACTATAACATGACAATAAAAAAGTTTAAAAGCATAGAAACTTATGTGAAATGGATTTATTTTAAAGTATCCAAGAAAAACCTGAGGAGAATGATATAGTTGAACAGGGAAAAAAGGAAAACATACAAAAACTATATCGTCAAGTAAGTCACACAGTTAATGACTCCAACGCTCCACCTAGGGACATGAGAGCTGATCTAATTACACTTCTATACCATCAGTCATTGGTTAGGAGCTATTCCAAAGATGCAAACACCCCCAGATCCTTCCTGTTCTGCAGATAATCAAAGCAGACTCTGGCAGGTAGAGGGCCCTTCACTACAGACACTGGATTGGTTGTTGGAAGTGGAAGAGCATTAAACAGTCTAGGAATTCTAAAAAAGAGACTATGACAACACTGATGTCACCTCTAAGTGTCTTCCCTTTGCTAAAAAGAATACACTCAGACTCTCTTATGAGGTCCTCTATGCCTAAATATGGCCGTACATATCTGCCATTCCTACCTCTTCAGCACATTTCCTTCCCTAAATGCCAGGCCTGAAAAAACTTTGTTCCTCCAGAGCAATAACTTTTCACCTTGAAACTTTAGACTCAGTATTCTCCATATAAAAGTATATGAGTGAAAGAAGAAGTATTCAGAAATGATATGATTTAAGGATCAATTTCCAGAGGGAAAATACTCATGGAAAACCTCTGTCCGAAATAAAAATAAACCAGAGCAACAATAAACCTCAAGAGCAGAGATACAACAATCAGAAAATAGTGATAAGAAAACCTATAAACATTGATATTCAAGAATGGAGTTAGGTTGGGTAAGATAAAGCAGGGAGAAATGAAGTTTCATTTTATGGTTGTGTAAAATTATTTAATATTAAAATGTTTTTGAATAAATGTAGAAGGATAGGAAAAGATATAAAACTTCCAAATAACTATCATAAGAAAAATTAAAAGAGGAATAATAAAAAAAATATTTAAAAGTTGTAAGTTTAAATGCAAAAAATTATTAAAAGAAAATATAGGGGGCTGGAGCAGTGGCTCAGTGGTTAAAGCGCTTGCCTGTCATGTGCAAAGACCCAAGTTCAAACCCCAGCACCACAAATGCAACTAAGTGTTGGGGAAACAAAAACCAAATGAAAAAAAATAAATAAAATTAACTCTTTCTCACTCTGTCTCACTCTCTCCTTCTTTCTTCAAAAACAGGAAAATATAGGTTACTGTATTATAAGACACTGGGATGGGGAAAGGCCATGCCAGTAACACCAGAAATTTGAATAGAAATGAGTAATATATTTAATACCACTAAGAAACAAAACAAAACTTCAATAGCTGGAAAACACAATAGATGAGGTAAACAGAAAACAACATAAATGATATAAAATTGGTTCTAAACACATAAAACTTGCTATATATCAATAATGAAAATTTTAAAAAGAATATATATGATTAATAAAAAAGATTAGGTAATCCACTGAACCATAAAACCATTTGTTCAATTCAAATTTGAAAAGATGCTGAGCTTCACTAGTAGCCAAATAAGCATGGATTAAAAGAGAGCTAAAACACTTCAGACAGAGGGCTAATATCCAGAATATGCAGGGAACTAAAGAAACTAAAGTCCAAACTCACAAATAATCCAATCAATAAATGGGATAAAGAACTCAAAAGGAACTTCTCTCCAGTGGAAGTCCAGAAAGCCCATAAATATACGAGAAAATGATCTACATCATTAGCTATAAGGGAAATGCAAATCAAAACTTCAATGAGATACCACCTCACTCCTGTTAGAGTGGCAAAAATGAGGAATACAAACAAGGACAGATGCTGGAGGGGCTGTGGGAAAAGAGGAACACTGTTACACTGCTGGTGGGACTACAAACTGGTTCAGCCACTATGGAAAGCAGTGTGGAGAATCCTCAAAAAATTAAGGATGGAACCACCTTACGACCCAGCTATCCTACTCCTGAGGATTTTCCCAAAAGAGAATCAGCGTATTATAGTGATGTGGCTTCCTCAATGTTTATAGCAGCTCAATTTATTATAGCTAGATAATGGAACCAACCCAGATGCCCCTCACTCAACGAGTGGAAATAAAAACTTTGGTACATATATACAATGGAATACTACTCGGCCATTAGAGAAGATGATATTATAGCTTTTGATATCAAATGGATGGAGATGGAAAGAATTATGCTAAGTGAAGTATCCCAATATCAGAGACTCAAGGGCCGAATGGTTTCTCTCATCTGTGGATGCTAGAATATATGGGGAAGTAATAGGGTAGACGGCTAACCTAACAATACTTCAAATTGTATGACTCTCAGAGTAATAAGGGGATGGGGGAGAGGGTATATGAAGAACTCATAGGAGACTGGAGAGTGGGAATATGGGGGAACCATCCCAGAAGCTGATGTCATTCCTCCACGAGATACCCATTTAACGCACGAGTTCTTCTGGGGGAAACTGCAACAGGTGAAACCCAAGGTGGTCATCCATGTTTTGGCATTACCCCTGGATAACAAAGTATATATACATTGATTACTGTTGGTTTGATAATGTTTCCCCCTTAATTGTATCTCTATATACTTCTAATAAAAAAAAGAAAAACAGAAATAATAAAAATAAAAAAGCTATAAAAAATTTTACCTATCATGCTAACAATGATTTAAAAATAATAACAATACATGTGAAATATTTGGGAAATGGATATTCACATATTATTGGTGAGAATAGAAAGTGGAATAATCTTTTGAAAAGCAATTTAGAAATATACATGAAAATTAAAATTTATTTATCCTTTGACCCAGAAACTTCACTTTAACGGAATTATCATAGAGAAGTTCTAAAAAAGTCTACCAATATATTTATACAAGAATATTTGTGTAGAGGAGGTTCAAGATGGCGTCCATCCCACCTTCAGTGACTCTGGGAAGCTCCTGAGAATCAACTCACACTACAGGACAGCACCTGAATTCCCACGGTAGGACCAAGCACCCAGTGTGGGGGAACATTATCCCCCCGATAATTTTTTAACTCCAAAGGAATAACGTGGTCCATTAATGAATATAAAGGAGAGCTTAGTGGAGCCTGCTGCACTCTGCCCGAGGGGAAATACTCCAGAGGGAGGAAACGGAGCAAGGGAGCAAGTTTCCTAACCAAAAACCCTAACCCAGCCGGCGGAGAACTCCCTGATCTGATGGCTCTTAATTTACATAATCTTGCATAAAGTGCGCTGGGAATTAATTGTTCACTTTAGCACACTTGCAGCTGTTTGTGTGAGCAGCGGCCACCAATGTGAAGTTTCCCTGAGGGCGGGGCAGGTTGCTCAGCAAAAAAGCGATCTTGAGTCCTCAGACATCACAGCCAGAAATCCAGAACCTATCTCCCTGAGATTGGACCCCTTCCCAAAGGGTCTGCATGGTGCTAGGAGTTCCCTCTACAACTCCGGTCACTGCCCGAGGAGCCTGGGAAGGAGAGGAATTGGCACAAGATCTTTAACACAATCACAGCGGACAATAATTCTCCACTGGTGCCCTCGGGTTACAAGAGCTGATTTTAAAGTCCTTTAACATAAGTGCTCACACCAGCATGGGAGAGTGGGATGGGGTGGGTCACCCAGCACATTATGGGCCCTCAGTCCCTGCGATCAGAAACAGAAGTTACCGCCACACCCCCAACTGCCCATCTGCCCTGGGGGCTGTAGGGAACTGCCATTCACCTCTTCAGCTCTCAAACCTCTCATTTGGCGACCTTCTACCCTTTGGACCACCCCCCTTCTCAACCAAATAGGAGGAGCCTGTGAACAGAACTTGCTCCAGCAAGGCACATCCATCTAAAGGGGATCCTCTGCTTCAGCCTCTGCTTGATATCTGCCTCAGGAAGCTTTGAATATAAGGAACAGCACAGGCTTCCCCTTAGAATATGAGCTCCTTGTATAGCCAAGGCTTCATAGGCCTTGATCTCTCTAGTAGGGCACCTCCCAGCACTTCCAACTGAGAAGCACATAAGCACTAGCATGATCTGGACCATCTTTTGTGGGTTTCAGTCAACGCCAGAGAGCAGCTCTTGGGACTTCTGAAGATCACAAGACATGCAGAGTGGGTCACCAGTGATCCAGAGGAAGTGAGTCTCAGGCTGGTCACTCTCCTTGGATCAGTCAGAGACCCCACATATCTACACTAAGATCAATCTGATTGTCTACAAATTCTGAGCCCCAGGTCCAAGAAATTTCTAGAGTGTGGATAGGCAGAAAGCAACCATTTCAAGATTACAGCCCAGGGAGAACTGAATACCCCTTTGCAACAGAAAATTTTGAGGAGAGCCTCTAAGAAAAACCAAGCCACCGGATTTAACCAAACTGCTTCTCCCCCAACAATCTCAACTCCGAAGAATCCCCAGTTTCATGTCAGATTTGAACGCACCCCCACATGGTACATACTCGCTGACCTACAGGACAGAAAAACTCAGAACTTTACCAACTTGTTTTGCTTTTTGGTTTACCTCTTGGTTTTCTTTCCTTTTTTTTTTTTCCTTCATTTATTCATTTTAAAAAAACCAGGAATCTGGCTGGAATATAATATTTTTAAATTTTTAACATTACAGTGGGGTTTTTTTCCTTTTTTTTCCTTTCTTGCTTTATGAATAATACTGAATTTGGTGTTGGTGGATGTAAATATTTATCCGTGTGTATGTATTGGTGATTGGCTCCTATGTTCTCTATGTCTTCTTGAACCCTACTGCTATCCCTATAACATTGGGTTCCTATCAGGAAAACATTTCATGATAACAAAATAGCCTCAGCCTCTGGTGAGTGAAGATAACCACACCCCATACTAAACTCTTCCTCCACTACACTCTGGTAATCCCTAAATATAAGCATCTTTCTCTCATTCTCTTCCCAAGTCTTTACCCTACCTGCACCCCATTTCTATGTTTTCCTTAGTCCTAACAGAATAACCTACTCCCCTTAATCCGTTATTCCCCTATTCTCTAAAGCAGATGTGATTTTATACCTCCCCAATTCACCTCCTTGACTTCCTAGTCATTCCTTCTCCCCAATTTCAGAGAGACCCTACAACCTGAAGAAACAGATATGCTTCAAAATGGGCACTTGCTTGCTGTCATAATATACGGTGAGAATTCTCTCAAAGAAAGCTGCTACTACTGGTGCTCATCATCAGCTCATCTGTTTTAGTTGAAATGGACTAATGTTTGCACCTACAGCCTCTCAAATTCTCACAGAACGGTCTGGCATCTTTAGGTCTGTATTGAGCAAATAGCTCCCCTTCACAATGAAGCAAAGCCATAAGAGGCCCCAGTTGCTCCACCAAGAGTAACAAGGTCGAAATAAAAGACAAGCTCTCTGACTCAGAAAATGAGGAAAGGGGGAAATAACTCTACTCCTCAACCCCACAGCTCTCCACCCAAGGATCCCATAGCAGGGGCCCTAGATGAAAACCAAACACATTGTATCAGCATTATGATTAGTAATGCAATCAAAGAGTTGAGAGAGGAAATAATGAAAGAGATCAGAAAACAATTTCAAGAGATGAGAGACAACTTTTACAGGGAAATAAGGGAACAATTCCATGAGATGAAAGATCAGCTATACATAGATATTAACATACTGAAAAGAGATGTAGCAGAGCTATCAGGATTGAAAAATACGGTTAACCAATTCAAATCTTCACTGGAAGATACCAACACCAAAGTATACTCCACTGAAAATAGAACTACAGCGCTTGAAGAATGAGTATCAGACAATGAAGATCGGCTAAACATCGTAGAATTCAAAGAAGAAAAACAAGATAAACAACTTATATTACATAATCAGAACTTCCAAGTAATATTTGATGAGATGAGGTGTAATAATCTGAGTATCATTGGCCTGGAGGAAAACACCAAACAGCAAAGAGGATTCAAGAACCTTTTAAGCGAAATCATAAGCGAGAACTTCCCTCATTTACTATTGATCCGGAATACCACATCCAAGATGCTTATAGAACACCAAACAGACCTAATCAATTGAGAAACTCACCAAGACATATTATATACAAAACGAATAACAGAGAAATTAAAGAGAGAATTCTAAAAGCTGCTAGAGAAAAGCCCCAAATCACATTCAGAGGCAAACCAATTCGGATCACTATGGATTTTTCAAAGCAAACAATGAAGGCCAGAAGAGCTTGGAACAATATCTTTCAAGTGTTAAAAAATAACAACTTCCACCCAAAGATATTATACCCTGCAAAACTCAGCTTCAAATGTGACAGGAAATTAAATACTTCACTGATAAACTCAAGTTAACAAGATACATGAACACAAATCCTACACTACAAAATATGCTCAAAGATGTTCTCCATTCAGAAGAAAACACCAATGATATCCTAAATTCTTAAACAAGGGCAAGTCAATAATCATATTATTCACAAGATGACTTCCAAGATGACTCAAAATTCTGTAACTGATACAAAGTCAGAGAATCAGCCTCCCATATCTATTCTAACTTTGAATGTGAATGGTCTCAATGCCCCAATTAAAACATACAGACTGACCCACTGGATCAAAAAACAAAATCCAACAATATGTTGCCTGCAAGAGACACATTTGACACTAAAAAATAGACACAGGCTGAAAGTGAAAGGATGGCAAAACATCTACCAGGCCTGTGGCCCCCCCCCAAAAAAAACCAAGCTGGTGTGGTGATTCTAATTTCTGATAAAATCAATTTCCAACTAAAACTAGTCAGAAAGGACAAAGAGGGTCACTATATCATACTAAAAGGAACAGTCCATCAAGAAGATATAATGTTAATTAACATTTATGTCCCTAATTACAACCCCCCAAATTTATGGAAAAAATACTTGACATTAATCCCCTCATTGACCTCAGCACAATAATTCTGGGGGACTTCAACATACCACTATCAACTCTAGACAGATCATCAAAAC
>PVKS010007923.1:19185-59008 GCA_004027875.1 Aplodontia rufa | reverse complement strand
TAACAGACATCTACAGAATATTCCATCCCAAGACAGCTGAATTTACCTTCTTCTCAGCAGCTCATGGATTCTTCACTAAAACAGACCACATCCTAGTTCACCAGGATAATCTTAACAAATATAAAAAAGTGGATATAATCCCATGTATTCTCTCAGATCATAATGCTATGATCTCAACAATCAACAACAAGAGAAACAACAGAAACTACTCAAATACTTGGAAATTGAATAATTACCTCTTAAACGAAGGATGGGTAAAAGAGGAAATGAGAGCAGAAACTAAGAAGTTCTTGGAAATGAGGAAAAAACATACTGAAACCTCTGGGACAGTATGAAGGCGTTCTTAAGAGGTAAATTTATAGCACTGAGTGCATACATCAAAAATCTAGAAAGAGATCAGATTAATAACCTTATGCTTCAACTGAATCAACTACAAAAGGAGGAACAGTCCAATCCTAAATCGAACAGAAAACAGGAAATTACCAAAATCAGAGCTGAAATCAACGAAATTGAGAACAAAAAAAGCTATTCAATCTATTAACAAATCTAAGAGTTGGTTCTTTGAAAGAGTCAACAAAATCTACAGACCCTTACCAAACTCACCAAAAGGAAGATCGAAATGAAGCAAATCAACAAAATCAAAGATGAAAATGGGGATATCACCATAGACTCATCCAAGATCCAGAAGATTATTGGAACCTATTTTGAAAATTTATACTCCACCAAGTTTGATTACCTGGAGGACATGGACAGGTTCTTGGACACACATGACATCCCCTCTTTAACACAAGAGGACATTGAAAACCTAAACCAATCTATCACAGATAGCGAAATTGAAGAAGCAATCAAAGCTCTCCCTAAAAAGAAAAGCCCAGGTCCAGATGGATATACGGCAGAATTCTACCAAGCCTTCACAGAAGAACTAACACAGATCCTCTACAAGCTCTTCCAGGAAATTGATAGAGTGGGAACACTCCCAAACCCTTTTTATGAAGCAAATATTACGCTGATTCCAAAACCAAACAAAGAGTTGTCAAGAAAAGAAAACTACAGACCAATTTCCCTGATGAACATTGATGCAAAAATCCTTAATAAAATTTTAGCTAATCGGATACTAAAGCACATTAAAAAGATAATACATCATGATCAAGTGGGCTTCATTCCAGGAAAACAAGGCTGGTTCAATATATGCAAATGAAGAAATGTAATTCACCACATAAACAGAATTAAAAACAAAAACCATATAATCATCTCAATTGATGCAGAGAAGACATTTGATAAAATCAACACACTTTATGCTCAAAACTCTGGAAAAGATAGGGATCAAGGGAAGATACTTTTTAACTATGTCAGATCCATTTATGACAGACCCATAGCCAACATTATCCTCAACAGAGAAAAACTGAAAGCATTTCCACTGATTTCAGGTACTACACAAGGCTGTCCACTTTCCCCACTCTTGTTCAATACAGTCCTTGAAACCCCTGCCAGAGCTATCAAGCAAGACAAGGAAATCAAAGGTATTCATATAAGAAAAGAAGAAGTTATCTCTATTCCCTGATGACATGATTCTACACCTAGAAGACTCAATAACATCAGCCAGAAAAATCCTAGAGCTTATAGATGATTTCAGCAAAGTAGCTGGCTACAAGATCAACTCCAGTAAATAACTAGCTTTCCTTTACTCCAGCAACAAATCTGCAGAAGAAGAAATCAGGAAATCTCTCCCATTCACCATCACCTCCAAAAAACTGAAATACTTGGGCATTAACCTTACAAAGGATTTTAAGGACCTCCTCAAAGAAAACTATCAAACACTAAAAAAAGAAATTACAGAAGACCTGAGTAGATGGAAAACATTCCATGCTCATGGTTAGGCAGAATCAATATAATAAAAAAATGGCCATTCTACCCAAAGCCCTATACAGATTTAATGCAATCTCCATCAAGATACCAATGGCATTCTTCATAGATATAGAAAAAGCAATTCTCAAGTTCACATGGAATAACAGGAGACCCAGACTTGCCAAAACAGAACTTTATAGGAAGGAAGAAGTAGGGGGTATCTTGATCCCTGACCTGAAATTATACTACTGAGCTGTAGTAGCAAAAACAGCATGGTATTGGTATCAAAACAAAACCGAAGATCAGTGGAACAGAATAGAAGATCCTGAGACAAACCCCATATCTTTAACAATTTGATATTTAATAAAGGGGGCACAAGCATAGTGTGGAAGAAAGATAGCCTGTTCAACAAATGGTGTTGGACAAATTGGTCAGCCATGTGTAGACAACTGAAGTGGGATCCTTATCTTTCACCCTGCACAAAATTAAATCAAAATGGGTCAAAGATCTGGATATTAAGCCAACAACTTTAAACTTACTAGAAAAAGAAGTAGGGTCAACACTACAGGACATAGGAGTCAGCAGCGCCTTCCTCAACAAAACTCCCATGGCTCAAGCAGTATAAATGAATGGGATGCAATTAAACTAAAAAGTTTTTGCACAGATAAGGATCTAATCAAGAGCATCAAGAGAGAACCTACAGAATGGGAGAAAACCTTTCCCTGCTACACCTCGGACAGAGGGCTAATATCCAGAATATACAAGGAACTAAAGAAACTAAACACCAAAATCACAAATAACCCAATCAATAAATGGGCTATGGATCTTAAAAGAAACTTCTCACCAGTGGAAGTCCAGAAAGCCCATAAATATATGAGAAAATGCTCTACATCTTTTAATTATAAGGGAAATGCAAATCAAAGCTTCAATGAGATACCACTTCACTCCTGTTAGAGTGGCAAAAATGAAAAATTCTAACAACACATGCTGAAGGGGCTGTGGGAAAAGAGGAATACTGCTGGTGGCACTGCAAACTGACTCAGCCACTATGGAAAGCAGTGTGGAGAATCCTTTAAAAAAATTAAGGATAGAACCACCTTATGACCCAGCTATCCCATTTGTAGGTATTTTCCCAAAAGAGTTAGAATCAGCATATTATAGTGATATGGCTTCTTCAATATTTATAGCAGCTCAATTTACTATAGCTAGATAATGGAACCAACACAGATGCCCCTCACTAGATGAGTGGATACAAAAACTTTGGTACATATATACAATGGAGTTCTACTCAGCCATTAGAGAAGATATTATGGCTTTTGCAGCCAAATGGATGGAGATGGAAAGAATTATGCTAAGTGAAGTATCCCAATCTTAGAGAGTCAAGGGCCGAATGGTTTCTCTCATCTGTGGAAGCTAGAATGCATCAGGAAGCAGCATGTTAGACAGCTAAGCTAACAATAACTTCAAATTGTATGATTCTCAATGCAACAGGGAAATGACTCCCTAGGACACTTGGAGGCGTAGGGAGGGGGATGGGGGAGAGGATGTAGGAAGAAATCCTAGGAGACTGGAGGGTGGGAATATGGGGGAATCATCTCAGAAGGAGATCTCTGTCCTTCACAAGATATCTATTTAATTCAGGAGTTCTTCTGGGGGAAACAGCAACAGGGGGAACCCAAGCTGGACATCCATGATATGGCATTAGCCCTAGATAACTAAGTATATATACATTGGCTCTTGAATGTTTGATAATGTTTCCCCTCAATTGCATCTCTATATCTAATAAATTTTTTTAAAAAAGAATATTTGTGTAGAATTACAATAAAAATTGGAAATAAAAAAGCTTTAAAATATTTCAATAAAAAGTCTTTAAATTATAGTATAGATATAAAATGAAACAATCTATAGCCATTAAAAGGAATGAGGTAAATCTCTATGTGCTTATATGGAAAGGTGAGTCTTACTAAGTTATAAGAGCAAGTTACTGATACATAGCAAATGTTTGAATTTCAAATATATCAAGCTAAATTTAAAAAGACAACCATAAAAACAAGCATGTGTTGTATGAGTCTACTTAGATGAAATGTCCAAAAAAAAAAAAAAAACCAAATCCAGAGGGACAAAAAATCAGATCAGTGTTTGCTTGAGGTTTGAGTGATAATAAGGGTACTGGTAATAAGGGTACCTGCAAATGGATATGGGACCTTTCTCAGGTGATAGGGAGGTTTTAAAACTTGACTGCAGTGAGGGTGAGGGTGTCAGAGTTCAAAAATCATTAAATTCACCTCGTACATTTAATGGTATGCATATTATGCCTCAATAAAGCTATATTTTAAAACATAAAAGCTAAATACAGATTGATATGTCATGTACATATATAGATTTATCTTACCACAAGGCAAGCTCTGCCTTAGGACATTTATATATCGTTTGAATATTTTTTAATAACAGATATTATTTTTACATTAAGAAAAATTCATAATACAAATATGATCTTTCAAATCCTTGCATCAGATACATTTTACTTTCTACCTACCAGTATCTAAAAAAGCACAACCAGATTTCACATACTAATAGAGATGATAGCTTGATATATTTTGCAAATGTAGATAAAGAAGACTGAGTCATTTATAATGATGACATCATGAAATGGGATGTAACAAAAGGAATCTGTCACTAATGCTTACTGAACAGTACACTAAATACTCTGAATAAATTCACCTATTTAAGCTACATAACTACACAATGCTGCAACCAATCACTGTGCACTTAACAAAGCCCACAGAATTGATAAATGCAAAAAAGGAATGTAAGCCCAGGAGGTCAACATTCCAGTATCTGGGCTCTAAAAGATATGTCAGACTGCCCATGAACTAGTCATAATTTACAAAGCAATTCTTCCCTGATTATACATGCTCACATCAATAAAACATAACTACATTTTGATTCTGGAAGCAAGCTTCAAAAAATGTGTTTATATGTATATATGTGTCTCTGTGTGTGTGTGTGTGTGTACACATTTGTTTAAGCTATTTCCACATTGCCATTTCAAGTCAATGGCATAAGGAAAGTCTAGAACTCAGGGGCTTTTGTTTACATAGTGCTATTACAATCATGGCATAGAGTAGGGGCTTAGACAATATTTGTTGAATTATATTGAATGCTTTCAGTGTTTTTCTTCACAATCCAAATTGGTTGATGGTGTTGGGAACAACATTTAAAAACAATTAAAAGGCATAATGAATGAGGCAAATCCCTTTTTCTTTCTTTCAAGTTTTAAGGTATCAGAAACCCTGATTCAACAGGGTTTATGCACCAGAACATTGCAGCCCATCACAGTTCAATTATTTCTACATCTTCACTGTGGAGTAATTACTAAGCCAAGCTCTCAGCAATACTGATCATACATCAAATAGATGTGATGTGCTCTCCCACACCTCCCACAGATACAGGTAATGCAGTATCTTAGTGCTGAAAATAGAATATTAAACCTCACTTAGATTTTCACATCATTAGGTGAAGGAAAATAAATCTGGCCACTAATGCTTTGCTATGATTTACTTACAATGATGCTGATTCTGCTAAGTCCTATATTTCTTCAGTTAAAGGTTACAAATGTTCATATCACTAAAGGAGCCTTAGAAATGCAAAGATTTGATTGGGCTGAAAATTTTAAACTAATGTCTTCATATTAAATAACTCATAAATCTAACAAAAGCAAATCCCAGGATATAGTGGTGCAGGACGTTGTTCCTGTCTTATGTTATTGATATTACACCTCCACACGCACACTTTTTATTTTTTTTAATCAAGCTGAGAAAAAAAGTAACAGCTCCCTGGTACAGCTTAGTTCACAACTCAATCTAAAAAGTTTCATTTTAATACAGCTTCATTCATTAATTTTGAAATTAAGTTATATTAGTTCTTTCTATGTCAATGTTAAAGTCCTCAAATATACATGAAAAAGTTATTATCTTCTTCTTCTGCAGTGTTTAAAAATTAATAATGGTGAAAGTCCAATTTTCAATGGGCCACATTGCAGAATTAGTCAGTAAATTGCATAGCTTTTCAAGTTTGGACATCATTAGTAATTGTAGCTCCCTTTGAACTTGTAACCAACATTTATATTCCATTGATATCATCACATTAAAACTCTGCATTATAAAGATAATTTTACATGCTGATTTCTCATTGCTGGGCACACACCAGATTAGGTGATGTTTCCATGTGAAGCCATTGAGACAAGGAGATCCTTTTGGATGACTTTTTATTGAAAATTTAAATTTTATTTAGCATACAGTTTTAATCTTTGGAGGACTGATGTAAGTTTCCCTATTGTGTATTTTCGATTAAGTTCAGTTTTTATATTGTGCTTCTAGTTTTAGTTTTTTTTTTTTTGTATTTGCTTTTAGTCTTCATGAGAATCATTGTTTTAGGACATCATCTTTAAGACAGTTGAAGACAACTGAGGCTTCTGTATAATATATACACCAAACTGTCTATATACCTAGGAGCATGGAGGGAGGTGTCAAGAAAATCTGTTTTTATTTTGTGCAAATGGAGTGAGTTCTCATGGACCACACAGGAATCACCTTAGATGTGAACTAATGGTTATACTATCACGAGATTGGGTCTATCATCAAGGCAGACTCTTTAGTTTTTGTCTTCCCAACACGAGGACTTATTTCTTTTGTATCTCCTGTACCAGCGTAGTTCCTAGCACAAATAAGCTATTTACTAGGAAGAAAGGGAGGTAAAGAGGAATGGTTGAGTGGGAGGGATGAATAAAGGGAGGGGAGAGAATGCTTAAGTGTTTTAATAACTGTGAAAGCAATGCACACTCGTAAGCTCCACTTCTTTGCCCAGGAACACAGATGATCTCCTTACCGTGTGATTAGCTGAGCCTCTCTTGTGCATGTTCATATCTCCTGCCTTCTCAGTAGGGCTGCTTCCCTTTTACTGCCTGATAGTTCCTAAACTAAAACAAATCTATTGGCTTTTTTTCTTTTTTTTAATTAAGAAATTTATTTGTTGAACAATCAAACATACTTCTAATGAAAAATATAACATATATATATATTTATATATATATATATATATATTTAAGTTCTGAACATTAGATTTACCCCCCAAGACCCTCCCAATTATCCACCCTTATCCCTCTCCCTCCCTCCCAAAACATCTCTACAAATGCCTTAGGTTGCAAGAAGAATAATTATTGATAACTTACATGTAGTTATCTCAATTTTGCCCAAAAAACAGATAGAAGCCTGGCACAGTAGCACATGCCTGTGATCTCAGAGACTCTTGAGGCTGAGGTAGGAAGATGGTGAGTTCAAAGACAGCCTCAGCAACTTAGTAAGACCCTAAGCAACTTGTGAGATCCTGTCTCAAATTTTTGAAAAAATTTTAAACAGGGCTGGGGATGTTGCTCATTGGTTAGGCACCCCTGGGTTCAATCCCCAGCCTTCCCGCTTAAAAAAAAAAAAAAAAAAAGAAGAGACATATAGGCTGTTTTCTGTTTTCTTTTGAATTTCACACATATTCAGACTTTCAGGTTATCGCAAAGAAAGGATGAACAGGTTAACAAGTAATCTAGATAAATGTCACAAAGAAAAAAATACTCAAAATAAACACCACTTCATTATTAGTCTTTGTACAGAATTATATTGCTTTTTTGATGCTCTCACAGTGCCCTTTCCTGAATTTAAGAAGGAACTTTAAATTGCATTTAGAAAACAAGACTACATTGTAAAAATCTGTCAAGATGTGTTGGACGTTTTTTTTATTATGATTGTCCAGTTTTATTTAAAACAACAACAAAATAACCTTGACAGTGTGTACAAAGAAGTGGAATTTGATGACTTGCAGGGGATGCATATTTCCTGATAAAATATGTAGGGGGTAGTAGATGTGAAAGAAAGAAGTCATAAAAATATATTAGATTTAATTCTAGTTGTCCAATTTTGAGAACAACAATGAAAATGGGATATTTACAGAGAAGAATGTAGCAAGTCTGTGAGTGTTGCTATGTGAGGACATTTGAGTGAAGTAGGTTTATTGAACCTGGATCCCAGAAAATTCTAGATAAAGACCTCACCATTTTCTTTAAATGCTTAAATTTCTCTCTGAACGGGCAGAAAGCATGTTAGCATGCCACTTGATGACAAAACTAGGCTCAAAATACTCATCTTAAATACCTGCGTATCAGGGGCCGGAGCAGTGGCTCAGCAGTTACAGCACTTGCCTGGCATGTGCCAGAACATGGGTTCGAACCCCAGCACCACATACACAACCAAGTGTCCAAGCAACAAAAGCCACATGCAAAACTAAAAAACAAATAATAATAAAATTGATGCTTTCTCTCTCACTGTCCTTATCTTTACAAAAAAAATATATATATATCTGGGTATTATGCCAAGATAGTCACTTCCTAAAAAATTGGGAGGAGAGATTCAAAAATTTGGTTTGGGAAATGCAATCTTAATATACCTAGTAGATATCCAAGTAGAGATATGAATTAGATATTGAAAAGAAGGCAAAACTTATGGTATAATTTCGGGTGATATTTGAATCCTCAAAAAACTAGGGATGAGCCCACCATACACCCTTGAATTCTTAGGTTTCAATGAACTCATCTAGGAAATAAATTTAGCTAATGAAAGTGGTCCTGGAACTACACCCTTATTTAACAGAAGATAAGGAATTAGAAAAAGTGATACAGAAATATCTAATAATGGTTTTTGTCAGAAATAAACTTTGAGCAAGTATTTGAGTACAAACAGTTTCTTTTGGAGGTGATTCCTGGAAATACCGGTAAGGGAATCAGAACTAGAGAGAGGGAAGGGAAGGCAGCCAGCAAAGGATGTATCTTCAAGCAAGGTTATCACTGTGCACAAAGGAAGCTTAATTCCACTAGGAAACGAAACCATTGCAGCCCAGACAGTTATCCCTCTAAAGAGAAAGGAAACGAGGAGAGTTGGATAGCAACTGCCACCGGTCTTCAGTTGCAATTGGCTCTCAGGAGGCATTAATTCATTAGCGCTTTCAGACTCCCACGGTTGTGGGTATCAGCAGCCGGGGACAACCCAAACTTTGATAGTTAAAAGTTGGGTGGAGCACAATGAACTGATTAGAGTATGGGCAGGGCAGAGGCCTCCTTCACAAGATGCCAAAACAGGGCAGAATCAGGGGTATAAAACAAACAGTATCCTGGAAGTCCAGGGAATTATGAGTTAAGAGTGCAAAATAGATCCCTGTGTTAAGTTCAATGCTAGGGACTTACGCTGTAAGACATGTCATCCTTTCAACAACAATATTCTATTATATCAACCAATATAAAAAATAATACTTCATTAAGTTCCAGAAGTAAAAATTTCCTTCTTCCATGTTTATTTGTTTTAAGAGAGAGAGGGACAGAGAGAGAGAGAGAGAGAGAGAGAGAAACAATCAATTTTAGTTTTTCATCTGATTTTTGTTTCTTCAACACTTAGTTGTGTATGTGGTGCTGGGGTTCAAACCCAGGTCCTTGCACATGCCAGGCAAGTGCTCCACCTGCTGAGCCACCACTCCAGCCTCCCTTCTTCCACTTTTAAAGGGAGTTCTGTAGAAAAGGAAACACATGACTTATAAAAACAAGTTGAGCAGCATGTTAATTAAAGGCATGGTGGCAACTGCAGGAACATTTGTAACCTTTGTGGCAAACAGAAAACATCACTTTAGAGGGCACCATGGTGGGCATATTGTGTGTGCAGAAGAGGGTAAGCTGAGCCTCTGTCAACAGCATCTACAACAGCATGTTATATATTTTATAAAACCATGGGAATATGCTTATTAGTTTCTTTGTCCAGTTTATATTTTATAGACTATAATAACTTCTCAAATAGAAGTTACAATTTTAAAGCCACCAAGTCCCATAAATTATTTTCCCTTACTCATCCATCTTCTTTTTAAAATGTTTTCTTCATTATTTGAAAAATAATTGCAGTTGTTCTAATTCTTATGACTGTGTCAAAGAACCAGAAGAAAAGATTTCTCTCCAGGAGAACAAATAATAGAAGGGATTTGTTCTTCATCTCACCTTCATATAAAAAGGTAACCTTTTGTGACTTTACCATGAGGAAAATGCAGACGGCAAGGAAATTTGCTGTGGAAAGCACTCCTTTTGAAGTAACTGGTAACAAGATAGTCAACATCTGAGCACTGGCACATTTTGTTTAAAGGAATTTCTTTAAAAAAAAAAGAAAAAAACTCTGTACTGCCCAGGAAAGCATTAACTGAAACTTAGATGTGAAAATTTATTTTGAAGATATTTATCAAGGAAAAAAATCACAACTGGTGTTCCAGGAGATTGACAGCGTTTCGTCAGCTGTTTGCCTTTAAGAAACATTTAAAGGACCAAAGGGAAAGGAAAACTGAAAAGTAAATTAAATGTCACAAATGAGGTCTGTCATCTTAGATTTCATAATGTCATTATTGAAAGTTAAATACCAGGTAATTATGAATGTGAAGATGAGCGAAAAATCTACTGCATAATTACAGAAACATATAACCAGGATTCACAGAGCTAACAAGGATGTGACTTCTCCCACAAAACTTTCTAAATGTCCAACTAGAGCTATATACCAGCATCATGTTAGCAATTCATAAGATCCAGGTAGTTAGAGGTACCTGGAGCCATGAGGATAGGATTTAGTTCAATTTTACTAACTGTAAACTATGATTTTTTCCTACGCTCTGCTTGATTTTAGTCCTTTAAAATGGATGTGGCCCCGTGTGTTGGTGGTGAGTACACCTAGTCACCTTGCAAATGGTTCCCTCTGCAGGCAAACATTTTCTGAGTATATTGTGTTGCACATGGATAAAAACTGCACCACATTTTTTTGCAGGGATCATTCAGGAATGCACAGCACACAAACTCATCCCTCAGCTTCATTCTGCTGTCCCTATTCTAACATACATCAGTGGAATGATGACATTCAGGGCCATATTTCATCTGCACACGTCTTTCTCCTGATGAATTAGGTTTCGTACCATCGCTTTAAATCGACACAGAATTCCTGGTGAGTGAGAACTCATAAATAATATTACAATTAAAAATAAAAGATTACTCAGAAGGTAGCAAGTATATTTAGATATGACTTTTAAATGGCAAATGCATGGCATTTTTTAAATCTCTGAAAGATCTATTACGTGGGCCATGAGGGACTTGCGGAGATGATGGTTTTTCTTTCTTTCTACTGCCTCTTAGTCCTTTCACAAATAAACACAAACACAGACAAACAAACTTATTTCCAGACTTTAAGGATATTAAGGACCAACATGAAAGTCTACTCAACCCTTACTTTTTTGAGATTATAAATGCATCTCTCAAGGTTGTTAATCTTTTCAAAGTATCAAGAAGAGTATATGTACTGATTTTATCTTTGTGTTGTTTTTACCCATTCCTCTGCCTTCTTCATGTCTCTTGTGGTCAATCAACTCACAAAGATAAATTGAAGCATGAGGAAGAGTGCAGGGGCAAGTAAGGAAAAGCAGTCCTAACTATCCCCATTCCAAATGCTACGAAGATGCAGAGCTAATATGGGATGATCATCAAAAAGCCAAGGTAATTCTTGTAAATGACCCAGAGGCTAGTAGACCAGGAACTACCTAACCCATAGAAACCAACTCAGAACCAAGGCAGCAGCTGGTTCTTTCATTCAACTATTTATTATAAAAATAGCCCATTTACATAGGTTAAGATCACAAAGTATAAAATAGGAAATAAACAAATCTTCAGCTCATTTTAAATTTCTAATTCCACTGCTCAAATGCAATTGCTTTTAACAATTACTTGTGTGTCTGCGAAATTAGCATTGCCCAAATTAAAAAGTCATGCTAACCATACCTGCAATTCAAAGTGCTTTGGCAGCAGGATTAGAAAATTGAAAACAGGTAAGGTAGGCACCATGGCACATGCCTGAAATCCCAGTAACTCAGGAACCTGAGACAGAAGTTTGAGGCCAGACTCAACAACTTAGTGAAATCATGTCATAAAATAAAAATAAAAAGGGCTGGGAATGTATCTCAGAGGTAGAGTACCCTGGGTACAAGTTCTAATACTACAAAAAAAAAAATAGCAATGGCAAAAGTCACATTTCAAAATCCCAATTTGACCAATTTTGGTCAACTACAATACTACACAGTATTTATCCCTTAATATCATATTTTCTCTTTTAATAATATTTAAATATCAATTATTCATATTTTCAGCATTAAGGAAATAGTTCTTTGTACCTAAATGTGAAAGATAAGAAAATGAACACAATTACCTTTTACCTATTAATCTCCCCACCTTCCAATGTTAGCTATCTTGTTATTTTACATAACCCTGGTTTAAAATATTTACATGCTGATATGCAACTGATTCCTACAGTTTAGTCCTAGTTCTGTATATATCTAAATTATTAATAATTTGCTACAACTTTTCTTATCATCTCTTAGTTGGTTAGGTTTTCTTTTCCTATTTTCCTTGAAAGGCTATATTTCAAATGTAAGTTCTCTTACATTTGAAAATTTATTTCTGATGCTTCCATGCACAAAGGACATGGAAATTCTAAGATCATATTTTCACGGCTTAAGAGTTTTATAAAAATTACTATAGGGGCTGGAGCAACTGCTCAGTGGTTACGGCGCTTGCCTGGCATTCATGAAGATGTGGGTTTGTACCACAGCACCACATACACAAAAAAGTGTTGGAACAATGATATCCATATGAAAAACTAAATAAATTTTTCTTTCTCTCTCACTATCCCTCTCTTTAAAAAAAAAAAACTATAAAGAAATCCAAGACAAATTCGATAGTTTCACCTATTTTTCCTAGAAATCAAAGGATGACTCCATCCTTTGATTAATTTTTAACCAATTTATAACTCCATAGTCGTTATTCTGTCTTTAATTCATGGTGATCATGGTGGTGGTTTTGTTTTTCTCTGTATTGCTTTCTAGATAATAGTATGCCTATGCATTTTGCCATCAAGTCGTAACTTACTTTTAAAGTTACATTCTGTCTTTAAACATGTTTTGTTAGTTATGTTTGTTCTTTTCTTTAGCAACACAAATTGTGCATATTGTCTTTTACTTCCATATCCATTTTTTTACTTTCATTCTTAAAATTTCATTTGGTTCCGTTTTTTAACAATACAGTTGATTTCCTTTTTGTATCTGTTTAGTACCCATTATTCTTTAGCTTATACCCATAACCTACATTTCTACAATGACTGTAAATTTCTCTACTTTTTTTCTAAGGTCTGACAGCTCATTTTTGTAATTTCTTTCATCCCATTATTATTTCTTTGTTCCTTGAAAATACTTACCCAAAGAATTTTTAATTAAGCCCATATTTTTCTGCTGTTATGATTTTTCATGCATATTTATCTGCTTTTTAAAAAAGTTTGCATCTTGATAGCTAAAGAAATTTATTTTATCATCAAAATTGAATATTATGAAAATATAATTTTGGTCTGTACTCAACTTCCTGATGCTCAATTTCCATGTACACTCTGAAACTACAAAACTATAGTTGATATCTACCCAGAGGCTGAGTATATGGAGAAATAGCCAAAATTATTACTAGTTCATAGAGAAATATATCCAATGCCAAAAACGCAAGTTCAAAAAAAATGAAAGCAGTTACCAAATTTGCTCATATTAATGGTGCTAACTTTCTGTCTCTAGTAGTTTCTACAAGTAAATCCACACAGAACAGCCTGGAGAGCCAATAATCACCTCTAGGAGCTATGGACTTTTCACAGAGAGGGGCTCTGAAAATGGTCAGCTTCAGGGCTGAGATCCCTGAGACATTTCTACCTTTTTACAAATCTCAGGACCCTGGGAATTACCTTTATTGTTTGCCCTCAATTGCTGTAAATCAAATTTCTTTCCAAACACTGAAACTGAAAACTGTACTACATGAGGATGGAGCATGGAGGTAAGGGTGGGGCCTGGGCCCAGGCCCAGACCCAGTGACTCTTGAGGCCTTCAGGACTGGTCCTCCAAGAACTCGCAAGAATAGCTGGGACCAATGGATACATAGGGACCACCTCACCAAGGCCCTCATCAGCTTTCTGTTTCTTAGATTCCTGTCATCTCAATTGTACTCTGTGTGTAGTATTCAAATTGCTAGTTCTACTCTAATAATTATTTTTTTGTTCTATTTTGCAAAGCTACTAGCTAAAAGTATTGATGTTTGTTGGGGAAGGACAGGGAGTAAGACAAGGCTCAGGTGGCTTCCCTTCAGGTGTACATGGCAGGTTATCTCCCTCTAGATGTATTATGGTTCAATCCCCTCAGTATTCCACACTGAGGGCCTACATCACCCTGTTGCTCCCCTTTATGATAAGAAAAAGATTTGCTTGGATCTCAATGAAGAGAAAGATGCTATGAATTATGAACTGATTTTGTATTTATTTATTCTTCCCTGAGCTGACTGTGACAGCAGTTGAGAAGCTGATGGCTACCCAACATTGCTCCTCCTCCAAGCCACACTAACAGATCATAAAATGATATGCCTCTGGACTCTTACTTATCCCTATTTTTTGCCACTCAGCAATATGAGACAAGGTCCAGGAATTTTCCTACAGCTTTCTATGAACCCTTCCTTACTATTACATGTTGATGTCCATTTGAAAAATATTAACTCTCGGTTTAAGACAGTGCTTAATAGATTTTCCTTAGTTTGGATCTAGCATTGAACTTGAGGATGATTCTTTTACCCCTCTGCGTTCACCAGAAGAAAATGCCTTTTTTCATTTTTTAATGTGATGAACTTATTTCACAAATATTTGTTAAATACCATTTGGGCAAAATACTGTTCAAGGCACTGGATATGCCACAGTGAGCAAGGAAATGTGACCCCTCTACTTGGAAGAGACATTAAAGATATGAAAAGCTTATACAACTGAATAAGTTCCAAGGTTAATAATCACTATGACAAAAATTACCAACTACAAGAAGAGATAAAAAAGAAATCTAATGAAGATGTGAAGAAAAATCTTCAGAAAGTGATATATAAGCTAAGTCCTGGGAATAAGTAGAACCTGATCAGATACAGAACCAAGTGAAAGAACATCAGAGAAAAGCAATTACATATGCATATATTCCTGAGACAGGAAAAAGTATAGAGTTTTTTTTTTATTCGTTCAATATAGTCTTACATTTAGGAGGGAATCATTGCCACACAATCATGAACACATGCATAACGACAGAGCAAGCTGAGGTTGATGCCAGTCCATGATCTCTCCCTTTTGGGTTCCCCCCAGTCCCATGTTTCCCCCTACTTTACCCTCATGTTAGTTGTGCTTCATATGGAAGTCATAGGTTCCCCAGTGGGTAGATAAACCCCCTACTCCCACCCTCCAACTGCCTTGATGGTGCTTCTATTACCTCCCCACCTCCTTGTTCCCCTCCCTTCATCCCCCAGTGTCATAGCCATGGCTCCCCTTGCTCATGTAATATTTCACCCATGTTGAGGTTATTATTAGCTTAGACAACTTTCAGTCTGTTTCCAGTAGTATTCTTGCTTCCACATATGAGAGAAAACATTCGGCCCTTGAGTCTCTGAGTTTGGTATATTTCACTCAGCACAATTTTTTCCATCTCCATCCATTTGGCTACAAATGCCATGATCTTTCTCTCTGATAGCAGAGTAGAATTCCATTGAATATATATACCATAGTTTTTGAATCCACTCTTTCAGTGAGGAGCATCTAGGTTGGTTCCATAGTTTAGCTATAGTAAATTGAGCTGCTAAAAACATTGATGAAGCTGTATCTTTGTAATAAGCCAATTCTAGCTCTTTTAGGAAAATACCCAGGAGTGGGATAGCTGGGTCATAAGGCAGTTCCAGCCCTAGTTTTTTTTGAGGAGTCTCCACACTGCTTTCCAGAGTGTCTGTACAAGCTTGCAGTTCCACCAACAATGTGACAGTGTTCCTCTTTTCCCACAACCCCTCCAGCATCTGTCGTTGTTCATATTCTTCATATTTGCCACCCTGATAGTGGAATCTTAGTGAAGTTTTGATTTGAGTTTCTCTGATTGTTAGTGATGTAGAGCATTTTCTCATGTATTTATGGGCTTTTAGGACAGAGACAAGGATGGAGTCACTTTTTTCTTTTTTTGCTTCATTTATTAAAATTCATTTTCACTGGAGTACTATAGCTGTACATAATGATAGGATTTGTTGTCACATATTCATAGATGCACACAGTACAGCAATATAATTTAGTCAATATCCTCACCAGCACCCCCACCTCCCTCATCCCAACCCCTGGTCCCCTTGCCTCTCTTTTTGGGTCATTTTTTCCTAATATAGCATTGTGACATAATTCTTATACCTATGAAGAACATTTTTATATACATGGTAATAGTATATACAATGACATACTTACAAATACTTGAGGTGTACCTTGTTTTAACTCAGTTCAAACATTTCCCCTTCTCCTATCACCCCTTGTTCTTTTTAGATAAATTTGACAATAGGATTAAACATTTATATTTTTATAAAAGCATGCAGTACAGCTTATTCTAATTCAGTCCACAGTATCCCCCCTTCCCTCTACTGGTCTTTCTATTGTTTATTAAATGGCTTTTTTTCCCTGCATTTTTATTGAGTCATTGAATTATGTATCTATGAGATTCACTACTTTACATTCACGATTGGACATGAGCAAGTTAAGTCTGATTCCCTCCGTTAACTTTCCCAATTTCATTCCTCCTTCTTCTATTTCCTTCCCCTTTGACTATTCCCCCCTTTTTTCCCCTCTTATTTTAGGTTGGCTTCCACATACCAGAGAGAACATTTGACCTTTGTTTTTTTTCAGACTGGCTTATTTCACATAGCATGATATCCTCCAATTTCATCCATTTGCCAGCAAATGACATAATGTCATTCATCCTTGAAGCTGAGAAGTACTCCATTGTGTCTATATGCCACAATTTCTTTATCCATTCATCAGTTGAAGGGCACCTTGGTTGGTTCCACAGCTTAGTTATTGTGAATTGAGCTGCTATGAACATTGATGTGGTTGCATCCCTACCATTTGACCCAGCTTATCCCACTCCTTGGCATATATCCAAAGGAACAAAAGCAGCAGGTGTCATTTTCAATAGAAATGTGGAATAAGAGGAGAAGAGGCTTTTAAAGAAACTTTGACTTCATCCTTTAAAAAATGATGTTTGGAAATGGACGTAGGAGATGAATTTCATCCTTGCTTCTCTATGGAGATTGCTGGGGAAAGCATGGAGCTACCTGAACAGAGGTATCAGAGCATAGATTATCTTCAATTTCAGCAGTGGCACAAGACAAAAACTAAAGATGGAATTGAGATATTTTCAAAGTAATGTTTCCATGCCTTAAACTATGTTCCATCCATAATAAACTACTCATTATTTACAACAGAACATGCTGCTTCACACACACCAACAGGATACACTGCTCCAGCAGGCTCATGAAAAATTGTTCATCTCTCAAACCAAGCTCAGTGTCACTTCTCACCATAAGTAAAATAATGGCCATCATCTTTCATGTCCCACTATGTGTCATGCATATTTTTATAATATCTACTCCAGGAAGATATGCAGATGTTTGTGGTTATCTCTGTTTTTCACTGTAAGTTTCTTCTAAAAGAAAGATGTTGCCTACATTATTTCTCCCAGCACTATAAATATGCCTAGCATGATAACAATAGCTTATAGTTTGCCTAAAATGCTAATCACCATTTTTCTCCTATTTAATAAAATGAAATACTTAAAAGAACTTCACAAAATTTCTTTTCTAATTCTCCAAGGTCCTAAAGATAACAGAATCTAACACTTCTATGTCTTCTCATGCTATGCTTCAATAGACATCCACAGCCACCAGGCTCCAATGCCATTAACAGGGTGTGGACCAAGTTATAATCTTGGAATCGTCTCTCCAACCTGAAGAATACTGCACCAGAGACCCAGGGGGATTTGATTCCACTCTGTCTAGGAGGAAGACCCACAGAGGAGTGCTACCAGCCTTGCCTCTGGCTCTTGGCTCTTGAAATCAGCAGCCTTATCCTTGAACCTGACACTACCCCTCATAAAGATGCACCATAGCACCCTCAAGAGCCTGTAGCTATCACCTAAGACCACCCTTTTGTCTTCCTTATTTTCTCCTCATTTGCTCTCACCCATGACTCATCTCTTCTAGCCTTTGGACTCAGCGTGCACTTAGTCTCCCATGTTCAGACTTTGGCTTTTCTTAATAAACAGAAACTTAATCTTTTCTGAGCCCTTCATGCCTTCAGGTGTCTTGGAGTGAAGCTTTCATTTTAGCTTCATTCTTATAATACTAAAATTTTTAAATTGGATACTTAAGATTTAGCATTATCAAAATTTGGCATCCACTAAACACCCTATCCTTAGGCTAATGTCATCCAGGGGTACATTCAAGATAGATTGAGATTAGAGAGGATTCAGAAAACCCAACTGTATACCCATTACGTTGCTCTCCTCTTAGGGCTCATAAAATGACAGCTCATCCATATAAACTAATATTTCTCTTTAGTCAAGTGTAGTTTGGATTTTTTTTCTTTCTTCCAGGATGTAACTAATAGGAATAATGCCTAGTGTTTATGTCCATGAGTAAAGGAAATGCTGACAAGAAATTAACCGTGACTATCTGACTGCTCAGGATCTTACAAATACCCCATTGGAGGTGTTTCCCTGCCACCAGGTACATAACTCAAAGCAGTCAAGAGGATTGATGATCCTGACAGGATGATGAGGGACTGTGCTGGAACCGTCCCTGTGAATGTCATTAAGGAGATTAAGTGCACGTGAGTGCAGCTTCACTGGGTAGAAATGTTCTCTCATGTCGTTCACTGCCAGATCAGACAGCTTGGCCATCACTATCTCAAACAATGATGACAATCAATACAGAAGTGATAGATCCCTATTTCCCCTACAGGGAAAAATTGAAAGAGGGAGAAGACGAAAACAAACAAAAAACAAGGCCAATCCAACAAAAAAAACTTCAAAAATACATGGATAACATTCTAATCTCTTTCAATTGTGGTTTGCAAGTAACTGAGAGATATATAAGGTACACTCAGATACACCCAATGAGCTTTTCTTAAAATAGGAGAGCATGACCCAGAAAGGTTGAACATAACAGAGCTTAAAAGTTCTAGACAAGAAATCAGAGTATTTGAAATGTGATCCCAGGAGTAGTGAGCTGCAGCTGCTTCAATATGACGTTACCACAGACAGATAAGCAAAGGCGCAAGACCCTTTGTTATGGTTGTTTCCTTACATTTACCAAAAAGAGTTTGATATTTCCTTTTCATGGATGTAGTTTCCTTCCAAGATATATATATGTTGTAGTTATGTCTCACTGTGGGGCAGCTTGGAAGGAGTTCTATAGCTTTACTATTCAATATGGTAGCCACCAGTCACATGTGGTTACTGAGTACTTAAAATGTGCATTGTCCATATTTATAGCAGCTCAATTTACTATAGCTAGATTATGGAACCAACCCAGATGCCCCTCAATTGACGAGTGGATACAAAAGCTTTGGTACATATATACTATGGAATACTACTCGGCCATAAGAGAGGACGATATTATGGCTTTTGAAATCAAATGGATGGAGATGGATAGAATTATGCTTAGTGAAGTCTCCCAAGCTCAGAGACTCAAGGGCTGAATGGTTTCTCTCATCCGTTGATGCTAGCATATTTGGGGAAGCAGTAGGGCTGACGGCTAACCTAGCAAAACTGCAAATTGAATGACGTTCAGAGCATTAGGGGATGGCTCTCTAGGATACTTGGAGGTGTAGGGAGAGGGATGGGGAGGGGAGAGGGTATATGAAGAACTCATAGGAGTCTAGGAGTCTGGAGATTGGGAAGATGGGGGAACCATCCCAGAAGCCGATGTCATTCCTCCACTAACTACCCATTTAATGCATGAGTTCTTCTGGGAGAAACTGCAACAGGTAAAACCCAAGGTGGTTATCCATGTTTTGGCTTTTCCCCTGGATAACAAAGTTTATATCCATTGATTACTAATGTTTTGATGTTTCCCCCTCAACTGTATTTCTATATACTTCTAATAAAAAAAATAAATTAAAAAAATAAATTATGTTTAAGAAGAAAAAAATGTGCTTTGTCCAATTTAAATGCTGCAAATGAAAACTATACACTGGGCTTCAAAGGCTAGCTATGGATAAAGAATGAAAAATCACCTTTTAATAATATTTTATATTTACCATGTGTTGAAATGTTGATTTTTGGACAGATCCAATAAATAAAAGGTGTTATTAAATTATTTACACCTTTTTTAATGGGACTGATGGAAAATTTTAAATTACACATATAGTTCATATTGTATTTTTATTGGACAATACTGCATTATTGTATTCTTGGGGTGGGTGAGGTGAAGGAGCAGAACAGAATTGTGAAGGAACAGAATTGTGAACATGCAATTGGTTGATGTGATCTGTACAACCAGGTAAAAGCTGAGGGTAATGTTGACTACCTAGCACTTGTGTGTCACTGGTCCCTGAAGAGTATACAAGTTGAAGATATATCTTTAGAAACATTAATAAAATTGAAGATAGTGATTCCATATCATTAAATCTAATCTTCTTGAAATGGGCTTATATATGCCTTTATACTGTCATATTTTTATTAATGTTGTAATCTTGCTATATTTTACAAAATTATTAGTTATATTATTGGCAATAGAATCTTTACCATAAAAAGCTTGAAAAGTGCTGACATACACAATTTTGGTGATCCAAACAAATAGTTTTGATTTGCATGGAAATAGAGATCTGTGACCTTCATATATACTTAATAAAAGACAATTGGGGGGGGGGGGCTAAAGTGGTGGCTCAGTGGTTACAGCACTTGCAGGGCATGTGCAAGGATGTGGGTTCAAGCCCCAGGACCATGTACACAGTAAAGTGTCAGAACAATGAAAGCCACATGAAAAACTAAGATTGATTCTCTATTTCTCTCTTTTTTCACTGTCCCTCCTCTCTCTCTTTAAAAAAAAAAAAAGCCAATTTTTAATAGAAGTAATAGCATTCAATTTTGTTTTACCTACCCAAAAGGTAGCTTGATCTAAATATCTTTAAATGCTTAGCCAAGTTTAAGCATAAAACAAACTAGCCTCTTGATTCTACAACTGTTCTGTTTTCTATGAAATATAGAAAGATTTGCCTCTAGCCAGCTTCAAAATTACACAGTTTGGGGGAGTTCGGATTAGGAGAGCATCTGGATAGCAGTCTCCATTGCATCGGGGGCCAACTTGAACTCACTTTCCTGAATCACTGTAAATTTGGTCTGTGACATACCATAGCCTAGAAATGTGGAGAAAGCAATTAAATGTTATTTGATAAAAATGTGAAGAAAGAACATGGAAGTTAAATGTGATCCAGATTGGCAGTTCATTAGCAACCAACTACTCACTCTGACAAAGGTTGCAAGCAAACCAAGAATCCTGCTTAGAAGAGTTGAAGATTGTACTGCTTCCCACTGAAACAAGGAAAGTGTTCAACTCAGACATTTCAACTGTAGGGGCTGGAACAGTGGCTCTGCGGTTACGGCACTTGCCTGGCAAGCCCAAGTACAGGGGTTTGAACCCCAGTACCCACGTACACAGCTAAGTGTTGGAGCAACGAAAGCCATGTGAAAAACTAAATAAAACTGATTCTGTCTCTGTTCTTCTCTCTTAAAAAAAAAAAAAGACATGCCAACTGTAATTCCTGCCTAAATGCATCAGAAAGTCAAACAATTTCCATCACACCAAATCCAGCAGCATCCCATTCAGAGAAACTGGTAGAGTATCACCTGAGCACTTTAATTCATGATTTCACAAGATGCTCCCAGATTCAAGAGCCTGTGATAAAGGATAATCCACAATAAAATAACTGACACTTTTTAAAGTTCAGACTATTTTCTCCCCTCATAGTTAACATTCTCAGCAATTCACTCAATTTGCCCTTTAAAAAAAAAGAGTGGGGGGAACAGAGAGAGAGAGAAATAATCAATTTTTATTTAGTTTTTCACATGGGTTTCATTGCTGCAACACTTTGTTGTGTATATGGTGCTGGGGTTCAAACCCGCATCCTCATGCATGCTAGTTAAGCACCGTAACCGCAGAGCCACCATTCAAGCCCCTCAACTTACTTTTTACAAGTTCTAGAAAAGTAGCCACAAATGGTTGTTGATAATTTCTCCTTTATCTTATGTTTAAAGGCCTTTTATAAAGCTATCATAACCTCCAATCTGATTTTCCTTGATTCCATGGATTTATTCAATTTGCCAAACATATAAGACAAATCAGGAGCTCAAGAGAGCTGAAGAAGATGGTTAAGTACTAAAACCAAATGAACAAAATAATAAATAAAAACAAGTAGTGTGTCCTGGATGCTGGCTATTGGTGGGCAGGTGCAATGTCTGGCTCACAGCTTGGCAAGAAGAAATCATAACTAACATGACTATCTCTGGGCAGAGAAACATTAAGCCTCTACTGCATGCCAGCACAAACTGAGCATTTTTACTTCAACATAATCCTGTCGGATAGTAGTTTTGTGAATAGGGGAGGAAAACAAACAAGAGGTTAGAAAATACTCAAGTCACCACCTTCCCACAGGCACCTACTCTCCCACCCCCAGGAAAGAGCTCCTGCGCACCTCCTGTGCCATCTACTGTTCACAAAGAGCTCTCATGACTTTCTTTCTTACTCTGACTCAGTGAATGTTAAAGCTGCTCTGAACATCAAGGCAAGTCTCTTAAGTTCTCAGTGTGGTTTTTCTGCAACTCTGGCTTTGTGTCTATCAAAGTAATGCCACAAGCTGAAGCACATTTTAGGAGCTTTCTTGTTATCATATTGCAAGGATCTCATTTACGTGGTTTGTTTTCCATTGTGACTTGCTGACCAGATGAGGCTCCAACTTTTACATTAAGAGACCAGCTCAATGTTTATTCCCTGAAAGGACATGTAATTTTTTTTCTTTCTCAAAAGATATGATGAAACTCTGCATGTAGGACAGATTTTATGTATATGAAAATTAGGCTACCATCTACAAGGATTTCTTCTTCTGCAATATTATGTTGCTCCCTCTTTGCTGAAATCTGAGTAACTTACAAAGTCTTCTTCTCAAGGAAGAATTTGCTTCCACAGTAGAAGGCAGTGTATCCAAAGGCTGTATACCTGGCAATCAGACCAACCAAGGCAGCATCAGTGCCACTTAATTATTGTGTGGCTTTAAGCAGAAATATCAACAGAGTTTAACTGGGAAAACCAAAGCCATCTTAAGCCTTAAAATAGGAAGGAATTAGGCTACAAGTTTTGATATGTTGTGTCTTCATTCTCATTTGCTTCCAAAAATTTCTTAACTTTTGCTTTCACATCTGCTTGGATCCATTCTTCATTTAATAGGGTACTATTCAATCTCCATGTACATGCGTGTTTTCTGTTATAACTTTTGCTGTTAATTGCTAGGGTCATGGCATCATGGTCTGATAGGACACATGGAATAGTATTTACCTTCTTATATTTGCTGAGATTTCCTTTCCGAATAGAGTATGATCTATTTTGGAGAAGGATCCATGCACTGCCGAGAAGAAGGCACAGCCAGCCAATTTGGGGTGGAATATTCTATAGATGTCTGTTAAATCCATTTGATTTATGGAGTTATTTAGGATGTAGACGTCTTTATTTTATTTTTTTGCTTTGATGATCTGTCTATTGGTGATAGCAGATTATTAAAGTCTCCCAGGATTATTGTGTTGAGGTCCACAAGTGCTTGATGTCATGGAGCAAATTATCCACATAGTTGGGGGCACTGGTGTTTGGACAGTATATATTTACTATGGTTCTATCTTCCTGTTGTATTGTTCCCTTTACTAGGATGTAGTGGCCTTTTTTATCTCTTCTGATTAGTTTATGTTTGAAATCTACCTTGTCACATATAAGTATTGCAACACCAGCTTGCTTTCTTGGGACATACACCTGGTAGTTTGTTTTTTTTTCCCCCATTCTTTCACTCTCAATCTGTGGATGTCATTGGTTGTAAGGTGGATCTCCTATGAGCAGCATATTGTTGGAGTTTGTTTTCTGATCTAATCTGTGTCTTTTGAGTGGTGCATTGAGACCATTCACATTCAGTGTTAGAATGGTTATGTGGTTGTGATTCATAGTTGTCATGTTTTTAGTAAGTTCTGTGCTATATTGTTGGCTATTGATAACAGGTACCTTTATTGAATTTCCTCTGCTTGCAGGTTTTGAGGAGTGTTTGATTGTTCTTCTAGCTGGAGTTTATTTTTGATGATTCTTTGTAATGCTGAGTTTTCTGTTCATGAATGCTGCAAGTTTGATCTTATCATGAAAAGGTCTTATTTCTCCTCAAATTTGAAGCTGAGTTTTGCTTGGTATATTATTCTGGGATGCGACTGTTTTCATTCAGACATTGAAAGATCTCCTCCAGGATTTTCTTGCTTCCAGAGTCTGAGCTGAAAATTAGAGGTGATCCTTACTAGTTTGCCTCTGAATGTGATTTGGTGTTTGTGCCTTGCACATTTTAATATTCTTTACTTGATTTCCCTTTTCTACATTTTGAATATGATGTGTCTCAGTGAGTTTCTTATTTGATTAGGCCTACTGGGTGTCCTATATGCTTCCTGAATGAACATATCTGATTCTATTTTAATATGGGAAACATTTTCTTTAAGAATTTCATTGAGAATTTTCTTTATGATGTTTGTTTAAATTTCTTCTTGTATCCCAATTACTTTTAGATTGTTTCTTCTGATTTCATCCCAGACATTTTGAAAATTCTACTCATGACATGTGAGTTTTTTTTCTGTCATCTGTGCACTCAAGCTTACTCAGTCTATCCTCACTGTCATATGTTCTTTCTTCTAGACTTGAGATTGTTTTCCATAGAAGTTAGTCTATTATTAAATTTTTCCATCATTCCTCTAATGTGATAGACTGAAGATTTCAGTTCTGTTACTTTCTTTTTTGGCATGTCTATTTCTTTGGTAATAGACTTTTTCATCGCTTGAGTTTTTTCACTTAGTTCCTTGATTATATTTCTGTTTAGTTCACTTTCATTTTAATAATTAGAATGTTGATAATTTTTTCTAGGTTTTCATCCCACTCTTTATCCATGGACTCCATGTTAGTAGAATTCTGGGTTTGAGGTGAACCTTTTCTAGTTTGATTATTTTGGAAGAGCTTCTTCTGGATCTCTGAATTGAGATTCCCTAGGGATGTCCTAGATGCTTGCCAGGCCCCAGAGTGACCCGGGCGCTTCCCAGACCTGGGCCAGAAAAGGCCTGGGCTGGCATGTCAGGTGTCACATGTGCAGAGGCTGCTCCAAGTGGGGTTGATCCTCCTTGGGGATATCCTGAGTGTGTGGTGAGCTGGACCAAATGTTTTGCCCTTCTTTGAGTTCTCATCACCAAGCATAGCAAAAGCTCAATGATGAATGAATAAATAAGAATCTTCAGGTGCACAGGAACTTACTCTCTTCTCATCTGTGCTTAAACTATGATTACTCTACTTTTTTATACTTTATATTTTGGAATTCTATAAAGACATTATCCATTAAAAAATGGTTTAATACATTTGACAGCCATGAGCTAGGATTTTCTTTAACTCTGTTGACTTGCAAAGTGGAAAGCCAAAACTAAGCCAGCTGGTACCTGAGCAGGCATGTCATTTCAGATACTGGAAAATACTCTTGATTTTTTGTTTCATACTATGATGTTGTATTTCAAAATTTGAATTTTGTGTTTTTTACCTCACATTTTAATTTTTAAAGGCATAACAGTTTTCATATTAATAAATTTTTCATGACTAAGAAAACAGGAAAAAAAAGATTCTGGAAATCTTTTTTGCTTTGCTATACTGATCAACCACACTTGTCGCTGCAAACAAATTTTGAACAAACATCTTGGTCTGTCTTTAAGTGGCTCACACTCTCCACTCTTTTTCTACCTCTACATCATCCCAAGAGTTATTTCCAGCCACATTTATGTCAATGAGGCAGTTAAAATGCTGGATCCTAGAAGAATTTATCAATTCCAGGTACTTATTAAAGGGATGATACAATAAAGAATTAAGTGAATATCCTTGACAAAAGACAAATACCTTAAAATATTGCTTGTTCAAGCTAAGTTAGATGCTTGTGTCCTGTAAGTATTCTTTATTTGTAAAAAAAGGATTGAAAGTTATAGAGATAATTTGGTTATTTCATTAAGAGGAAATAGAAAATTGTGGGCAAGTCAATTTTATTCCATTGTTTCAGGTATATGAAAGCAGAAAAGATCCTATCAGAAATTGTTAAATCCTGTTGGGATCATGAAAACTCAATTTCTGATATCCATAGCTAATCAACATTAGATAGAAATTCTTAAAATATCTTTATCTCCTTTATTGCTAAAATCACAGAAATAATTTAAACCTAAAAATCTCTGATTCTAATTAATTAGGGACACCCTGAATTAGTTTCCAGAGAGATGTGAATGTCACAAGTAATGACAGTGCTACATTCATTCTGCTCAGGGTAGTATGAATTTTCTCCTTGCAACTAATTTAAAAGGACACTTTTCCCTCAAAATATTGGGAAGGATAGTACACTGCTCCAACACGAGCATTCTCATGCATAAAGGAGAAGAGTTCAGCCATAGCATAGGTTGACCATAGGTGTTGGTATGAGTGGTAATGTAGACAGAAGTAACCCTATCTAAACATCACATTGCACTCAATAATATGTAAACCAAAAGAAGCAAGATCATGCTATCAATGCCATTCATCATGTTAACTTGGATACTTCCTGCCTAGATCTTACACATATCCATTCTACCTAAATAGAACCAATCAAGCAGGAGAGTGCCAGAATACTTTCAACCTGTTGGAACTTTCTATGACTAAGAGCCTCCTTCAGTACTGTTCCATGAAAATATACAGAAACTCCAGAATTTACTTTGCATTTTTCGGGATTTTCTCTAATAGAACTTGTCTTTATAGTTTCAATTCTGCCTCTTTTTAATCACTTTGGAGGCCCTGCTCAGGTTTCTCAAATCACTGCCTCCGTCAGCTTTTCTTTCATACCTACCTCCCCAAAATGTTCTCTAATCCCTTTAAAGATCAAGTTTTTGAGTATATCATTGCATGATCTCTCTGGGTTATATTTGTGTTGACAGTTTAAATGCAGTCCCATCTGGCAGTGGAGATGGGGAATACTGTGGAAGGAAGAACTAAATAAGGATGTCCTGAGATGGCCATGAGTTCATACCATGTTTCACACAGTGAAGCAAGCAAATTCACTTGTGAAATGACCAGCCTGGAATTAGGAATCAGGTTCTAGAAAAATTGTAGCTCAAATGGACCATTTCTCCCACATGATTAGCACACCCTAAATGTCACATAGCTTTGACAATAGCACCTCACCACAGTGCTAGCTAAAAGAAGGCAAAGTTTGCCAAATAATTATATAAAGAAAGACAGTTGGGTCTGAGCTGTCTGTTTAAAGGTCAAATTAAGCATATCCATACTGACTCTGATTTACAGGACAAAGAAATACAAGCACCCAAATGCCCTTGCTTAAAGGAGATTTCACCATGACAAGAAGAGTGTCATTTATTAGACTACTTTCAGGCAAATATATTCAAATTTATCTAATTACAGAATGCACTCTGTCCAGAAGCTTCCTCAGCACAGCCCCATGAAGAAAAGCATCAGTAGTTGGTCAAAATGTGTCAAGTACACAGTCTCTCACTCACGTAGAAAAGTCTCTGCAAAAGATATTTCATACTAGAGTGGATTTGTTACTAAAAAATTCTTGGTAGAATAACACAGAAATGTGAAGCCAATATGGCTGCACAGGAAATAATACACCCTGCTCGATTCATGGACCCCTTCATTCAATCATTGAGCATTTATGGGATTTAGAATGAGATTTCTGGTGCCCAGATAAGGTTTTAGTACTCTTGTCATGAGTACAAAAAAATTGAGAGAGATGAAGATAGAGGGAGAAAGGACCCAAGTGATGGAGACACAGAGAGTAAATTGAATCCTGAGCTATATAGGTTGCCCTTCTGATTTTCAACTCTCATTCTGGGTGAAAAATCATGTGCCTAAGGGATAATAATTAACCTAGACAAGACATGATTTGGGAGGAAACATGACCCAGCCAAAAGAACTTCACAGAGCACGAAAATAAAAGAAGGGAGAGACCAAAGATTGAAGAATAGAATTTGGAACTGCAAAAACAAGACTAGACAATAAAGTAGATAGGAAATAATGCTCTTTTATAGCCTTATGTTCTTTTGTTCAATCTTCTGCTAGCCATCTTAAGCTAGGGAAGAGTTACAAGCAGGTGTCTCTTACTTTTACTTCCAATGATCCATGACAAAAAAGAGATATAGTAGCACCTTTTTATCCCTGGGACCACCATATCATTAGAGGCCTTATAACACTTTGATTCTGGTAACAGTGAGCCCCTTGAGGCATTTGGGCACATGTCAATAGAGGTTAATTGAACACATAGTGAGATTCTCTACAAGCCAGACATGGGTGCAAGGGAAACATCAGAGCAGAAGACAAACAGCTCTACCTTGGTGGGAAATTCAGTCCCATAAGACAGGCAAGGTGGGGTGCATTTGTAGAAGAACCAGCTCTTGTTACCCCGTCTACAATTCTGGGGCTAATGCTGAGAGCAGATTGCTCACCTCCAGCCAGGCACAGGCCACTCCTACCCACTCCCCCCATTCCCATTAGGTGAGTCCACTGTCATCAAGAGCCTCACTGTCTATCTCTGATTCAGGTCTCTTGGATGGCTACTTAGTTGCAGGAAATTTCATACCAGAAGGCTTTTTATTTCTGTTTATTTTTCCATCTAAGTCTTTGCACCAACCCTTCAAATGTCTCCAGATGACTCAGTCACAAACATCTTGTCAGTGGCACTTGACATTCACTAGATTGATTACACCAGAATGGAAATCAGCTGTATAATAAGTGATAATGATGTCCCTGAACAGGAGGGGGCAGGGATCTTCCTGCTTGTTATCAGGACCTTCAAAGTCAGTGGGAGCAGAAGGTAAAATTAATATCCTTTAATAAAGGAGACTTGTCTTCTTTTTCACTGGCACTGACTCAATGTCCCACTTTAGAGCAACATTGTCCAAGAGTACTTTCAAATTAAACTGAACTAAAATTCCAATTTAGACTTTATATGTAGAATTATTCTATCTTAAAGCTTAAAACATATCCACATGTATCATTCTTTACATCACTTTATTACTTATTTTGATTCTGATAAATATAAACCTCAAAATTTAATCAATTATTAAACACCTGCTTTAAATGCACATTGAGAGACAAAGACTTTAAGCAAGTATCTGTAGGATTTTATTATTTGGAGAAAGCAAGTACTTATGTATGAAATAATTTATAAATGATCAAGAATTGTGGAATCTGAAACAGTATTAAATCACAATTGATAGAACTATAAGTAGAGAAGAAAAGGATTTGTAGCATTCCATAAACTTCTAACTGAACAACAGAGTGAAATTAAGAAGGGATGATCAAGTAATCATCAAAAAGGAAAGGATTCACTGAGGAAGCCCAAACAAGGTCAGAAGTTTGTGCTGCACATCAAAAGGCTGATTCAAAGCAGTCCCCAGGTCTATTAAGTCTTGTGTCCAGTCTCCTGAGGACCACTCAGAGGTGTAGGAACCACCAGGCACTTTTTTCTTTTTCTTGAGGGGTGCAGATGGTCTCTATGTAAATAAACAATTTGATTTAAAACTATACTAAACATTTGAGATGCTTTTTGTTTTGCTTTGTTTGTCTGTTTCCAGTTGCTGGGGACTGAACCTAGGGGTATAATACCACAGAGTTACAGTCTCAGTCCTTCTTATTTTTCATCTTGAGACAGAGTCTTGCTACATTGCCCAGGATGGCTTCAAACTCGTGATGCTCCTGTCTCAACCTCCTAAATTACTGGCATTATGTCACTGGGTTTATGCCACTGCATTTGGCTTGTGAGCCGTTTTGATATAGTGATACACAGATGAAGATTTTAACAGTGGGGTAAGGGAGAGATATTTGCATATTTGTTTAGAGCCCAATCTGCAGGAAAAGCTCCTTCCTAGCACTCAGACACCATCTCTTCCTGTTCATATGAGATATATCCCTTTACATTTTTATTGTTGGATGAATTACAATAATCTCTACCTTCCATTTCAAGAAAAAGAAACATGGTTATTTCCGAAAGGTCCATGGATCCATAGAATCAATTGTATGGAAACAGTATTGCCTTGCCTTGCCATTTTCATAACATTTTTCATTTAATCCTGGTTACATCATTGCTCATGGTAGTGTATTATCTCTAAGTAATGGGATGTCATTAAACTTATAGGTCAAATTTTACAGTATGAATATTCCAACCATGTCTTTTCTTAAACTTTTTGGATCCATATTGACCGCATTTCTAGAATGCAGTCTTTTTCAATTAATTGTACCCTAGCTTCCAAATATAATCATGAGGTGCATGAGGGGAGGAAGAAGAGAGATCCATTTTCACAGGAAAGTCTATTCCTTGTCCAGCACTGCATGAGATCAATGCAAGAAAACTCTATTTTACCACACTGATAGGAAGCAGTTCAGAGATGTATCTGTCCAAAAGATCTGCTGCTATTGGGGAGTAATGATCTCAAAACCGCTAAGAGGGGGGAAAAAAGTGTATCTGCCCAGAGAGGACTACCTGATATAGATACAGAGCCAGCAGACGGATGGGGTAAGTACCCTCAGTACCAGTGCTGGGGAACCCACAAGATAGAGCATGCTTCCCAACGCCCTCTAAATACTGGAGGCAGAGCTACAATGCCAGATAGGAAAGATCCAAAACACGCACACCCACAAAGACAGATACATGGCTCAAACCTAACAACTTGTAGCCCAGAACCATCTAGTATTCGTGAGTGTCATCCAAAACTGGCATATCAGCACCCGCCTCAGAGTCCAATCCATGTAATTCCATGATAGATAGCATGGAATAGCTGCTGCGTGGAATACCAAGAGCAATCCTGCCACCAAAGTGCCCTCCTGAACTGCAGCCCTCAGAAGATTCCATCTGATCTATGTCCAGGCTTAGGGTAACACACCTCCAGATGGCTTTACCATCCTTGGCCAGTCTTAGCAGGAGAAGAAAACACAAAACACTGAAGAAGGTACTTCTCAGGACCAGAACACACACAGCACCAGATCTGGGCTCAGAGTTCTCATTGAAATGGCTGTACTGACCTCTATCCATCTCATGCACTAGAGAAAGACTTAAGAAGGCTCTCCCACATGAGGGAGCCTGAGGACCAGGGCCTCACTTGCAAAATGAATCTCCACAAGATCTCAAATAATTCAGGGTAAGCATTGCATCACGCTGAACTGAATCAAGCCTCAAACCATCCTTATTTGACACAGACTTAAAACCACCACACAACACAGGAAATGATACAAAGGGCAGAGAACCCCTTCCTCCTCCTCCTCCTCCTCCTCCACTCTTCCCTGAGTGAATTAAAGACTCGCTTTCTCATTGCAAACTCATCCAGAATTCATAAACTATGGAGTATTGGCAGCAAGAATTCCTTTCCCTCCACATTATTTGAAAACTAGACAGTGCTACATGAAATTCTAATTTTACTGTATTAAACAGGGGCTGATCCAAGTTTTGTGAAATGTGAGGCTCATACAATTTTGAAAGCTTTCTATAAGAAATTGAATTTTAAAAAAAATCAATGTCAAAAAGATTTGATTTAAATCTAAAGTGAATATTTACAGTGAGAGAATTCACAACAAATTACAAATTTAAAAGGCCAACATAAAACTTTGCCTGCAAATTTGTTATTTATAGTACTGATTTGTACATGTATTTCCTATAAACACAGGAATTATGGAAATTTTGTTTGTATAGTCCTTATTAATAAAAAGAAAAAAGTGAAGGGTATATCATTGTATATACTGCATTTTCAATTACTCCTGGAAGAAAAAAAATTCCTGTATTGACAAGGTGTTGGTAAGAACCTAATACTCCACTTATAATAATTTTACAAATCTGACGGCTAGCTTCAGGCTTCATATATTCTAGGTTTCTTGTTCTTCCACTATGCACATATGTCTGTTCACATGGTGATACAACCTCTGCACCTTCACATTTTTGTCACAATACTGGTTGAATATACATGGAGGGCAAGGGTTGGTAGTAGTTTTACTAAAAATCATTAATTCCCTGTGACAGCAATAACTAGAAACCCAAAATTCTAGTCTGACTACATAAATGTATCCCCCAAATTCAAAACTTAACGTATTGCCAATGCAACTTTCTCTTACCCTGATTTCAAAGTGCCTGTGGTCACACAAAGTCACCTGATATAAGTGTAAGTATAGTAAAGGAGCAGTTGGACTAGAACCACCCTTGAACTTAACCGTTGAAGTGAAAATAGCTAACCACTACAAACCTCACAGAATCCTATCACCATGTGTGCACATCGCTAAGACTCTTCCCTAGGCCTTGGACTAAAGTTCATGTGACACATAATGATATTTTGATAACAGATTGCCTTTATAATGGTGGTCCCATAAACTATACTGGAGCTGAACATTTCCTAATGACATCATAGCCAGCATAACGTCATGATGCAATGCATTCCTCATATGTTTTCAGGAATGCTGCTCACAATGATGAAATTACCTAATGTTAACTTCCAGAACGTGTCCCCATCATTAAATAATGCATAGCAGCAGTCCCTTGAGAGCCAGGGTGCCATGGCTCATGCAGTACGATGTTCAGAAATCTGCAAGAGTGGGGGCGGGACACAGTTTACACAAGAAATAAAGAGATAAAGACAGTTGGATAGAGAAAGGAAGGAAGGAAGATGGAGGAACCAGGGGGCTCTCCTCTCACAGTTCAAAGTCCCTGTGCCCCTAAACACACAGCGTTTATTCACAAGCAGGCAGGCAACCCCAATCAGCCACGTGTTCTAACTGGAAACAGCAGCAAGGGGACCAAGGCTTCCGTAACTAAGTTTACTTTCTTTACCTTTTGCAAAGGGGCTAGGGCCACGGTTTTCCTAGGCAAGCCTCCACACACTGCCCATGGCCCTTCCTGGCCTTGTGCCTTTGCATTAAGCCAGGTTGCTTCAGCTTTGCCTTGTAGAACACACTGGCTTCTCTGGATCTTCAGGTCCTTAGCCTCATGGTAAAGCCACCTCTACCACTGAAGCAGCAACTTTCTAGAATAAGGACAATGATGCAAACTTGATTTCTAGATCCATAAGGTGATAGCAAAGGCAGTAGGTTGTACAGTTAAAATGCATAAACTACAATTTGTTATTTTTTATGATATAGCATTCACTATATTGCAAAGGGTAAAAGAGCAATTGCTAGATCTGTTTACTTTGCCTGCTTGAACTACTGTAAGAATGTGGGCAGAGGCCAGGAGCAATTTGAGATGGATGCTGCTCCTTTGAGTAGAAACTTCAACAGGCATCATCTTTTAGACTCGTTCATTTTGACACTGAAAGTAATTAACACACCACAGATTTCTCTTGTGGATCTCTGTTCTTTCTAGATATAAACAAACTCATTTTTATAATGAAATCAGCAAGGAGTCTTTGCAGTCAAGGGAAACCAACCACTATTCCCCCCCGCCCCCCCATCCACTGAAGGCAGAATCGTGAGGTTTTATGCATACACCTGTCTCTGTTTCTGGAACTGCCCCTATCGTATTTGTTTTAGTCAGTGTTTTTGCTGTTGTGACTCAAAGACTTGAAGTGAACAATTTTAGGAGGAAAATATTATTTTGGGGGCTCATGGTTTCAGAGGACTTAGTCCATAGCAGGCTAGCTCCATTCCTCCAGGCTTGAGATGAGGCTAAAAATCAAGACAGAAGATATGGCTCCAAGAAGCAGAGACTCCTCTGGCCACATACCAAGAATATATCCTAAAGTCATGCCCCCAAGACCCATTTCCTCCAGCCACACCCTCCCAACCTACAGTTATCATCCAGTTAATCCCTATCCCCTACTGGGGGATTAATTCACTGATTGTGTTAAGGTTCTCATAACCCAATCATTTCATCTAAGCCTTACTGATTGTCACACATGAGTTTTTGGGGGACACCTCACATTCAAACAATAACGGCATTGTACATAAACATTGGGATACTTCCATGATTATTATCTTTCTATTCATATGTTCATGTTTCTGCCTTATTGATACCAATTTCTCAAGTACTAAAGCAAATGGAGTGATTTTTAAAAAGTAAAATTCCTTCATGGAGAATACTTAGTTCTAACTCTTTCCTCTTTGATTTCCAAAAACCATTCAAAAGAAATGGAAATAACCATTTTCAGTGGAATAATTAGGCAGAAAAAATCCCAGACTCCAATTAGGGCAATTGTTGCCAAAAGGAGCTGTGACTGCCGTGCAAAGTCTCAGGGGACATGGCGACAGAAAAGACCCAGTAAACAGGAGTGCAGGGCCCTGCTGCTGTCAGCCTCAAGCAAGTGATAGCTGAAGGAAAGGGACAGGAGAGCCTAGATAGCCCTGGCACAAATGTACCATGAAAAGTCCTATCTGGGGCTGGAGCGGTGGCTCGGCGGTTTCGGTGCTTGCCTGGCAAGCACGAGGACCCGGGTTCAAACCCCAGCACCATGTACACAACTGAGTGTTGGAGCAACTAAGGCAATGTGAAAAACTAAATAAAGTTGTTTCTCTCTTTCTCTGTCTCTCTCACTGTCGCTCTCTCTGTATGAAAAAAAAAAAAGTCATATTTGTGTCTCTTAAAATGATGGCCAATAAAAGATCCCAGTGGAATATGAGACTGGTAGTGAAAATCCTCCTGAGAAAAGTTAGCTTTGGAGAGATCAACATGGCGTACCTAACGGAGGCACCTTCTGTGAAACAGTCTGTCATCATAGCAGCAGGAAAGAGGTTCTACTATTCTGCTTCCTTCCTCTCTGATCACTATAGGATTCTCCCCATAAATACCTGTCAACCTATTAGGGAACAAAAATCATACACATAAAATCCATAAAGAAAGAAAAATGTGCGTAGAGAAGCATCAAAACTTTCCTGTAGGTAATGAGAACTCACCAGAAAAACAAAATGAAACAGAAGAAAACTATAATTATTCTACCACATTTTTAAATTTTTTAATTAAGTATAGGAAAAAAATAAAATAAAACAAAGCCAAGCACTGTGACACACACCTGTAATCCCAGTGGCTCAGAAGGCTGAAGCAGGAAAATCAATCCAAGTTCAGAGCCAATCCTAGCAATTTAGCAAGGCCCTGAGTGCCTTAGGAAGACCCTATGTCAAAAGAAAAGTAAAAAGGGCTAGGGATGTGACTCAGTGGTTAAGTGTTGCTGGGTTTAATCCCCACTACAAAACAAAAATCACAAGTAAAGTAGTAGTCATATAACAAAGAAATGAAACAGGAGTAAACAAACAGGAAAAATAAAAGCAAAATTGTTACAGATTTAGACAAAATTGGAAGTGAACAAGAAGGGATGCTGTGGAAATCTCATTAAGAAACACATGACATGGAAATTAGAAAACTAACAAAATGAAACAGATTTTAACAAATGAAAATTATTACAAGGAAAATAATATGTAGCCATCAAGAAATACAATTCTGACTAAAGCACATTTGGACTTCCTGAAAAAAGGAAACAAAGTAAATAACAAAGAACACATTTTTTTTCAACTTTTTTTTTAATTAGAAGAATTTAGAAATACAGTTGAGGGGGAAACATTATCAAAACATTAGCAATCAATGGATATAAACTTTGTTATTGAGGGGAAAAGCCAGATCATGGATGACCACCTTGGATTTTACCTATTGTAGTTTCCCCCAGAAGAACTTGTGATTTAAATGGGTAGTTCGTGGAGAAATGACATCGGCTTCTGGGATGGTTCCCCCATCTTCCCAATCTCCAGACTCCTAGACTCCTATGAGTTCTTCATATACCCTCTCCCCTCCCCATCCCTCTCCCTACACCTCCAAGTATCCTAGAGAGCCATCCCCTAATGCTCTGAAAGTCATACAATTTGCAGTTTTGCTAGGTTAGCCGTCAGCCCTACTGCTTCCCCAAATATGCTAGCATCAACAGATGAGAGAAACCATTTGGCCCTTGAGTCTCTCAGATTGGGAGACTTCACTAAGCATAATTCTATCCATCTCCATCCATTTGATTTCAAAAGACATAATATCGTCCTCTCTAATGGCTGAGTACTATTCCATAGTATATATGTACCAAAGACAAAGAACACATTTTAAAGCACAAGAAATTTTTCCTGGAATAAAAAAGGATTGTATATAGAAAGTGCATACCATGTATCAACAAAAATTGACTAAGGTCACTCAATACAAAATGATATTATGAGAACGGAATTCAGCATAAAGAAAAAAATTATTTGTGCATCCAGGCAAAAGTTTCAAGTTCCCTAAATAAGGACTGGTATAAGGCTTTTCTACCAGCAACATTCAATACCACAAGACAGAGGAGAAAAACCTATGAGAGATTAAGAAACTATAAGTGCAAGAATATATACACAGCCAAGAATTTCAAATCCTTGAAAGTATAAGACACAGTTTTTATTTTCCACTTCTAAGTCATCAAGAATAGAGGCTGCGGACAGTTGGGAATTTGTAATAAATCATGGAATTCTGTTCACATGAGCCCTTCTTGAGAAAACTACCACTAGAGAGTTTTAAACTTCACCCAAAAGATCAAAAGATCAAGGAGAAAACTAGCAAAACTCCTGACAGTAAAACTAAGACAAAAAATAAAGATGAAGGAGAAAACCTCATAAAATGATGTAACAAGGTAAGAATGGCATGACCAAAAAAACCCAAATATGTGTGTGTATGTGTGTGTGTGTGTGTGTGTGTGTGTGTGTACACGCATGTGTGTATGGGGGAGATTGAGGGAAGATAAATAAGCTCATTGTGTCATCCTCATGGGAGAGCCAAGTGTATCAGTCAAAGGTAAGAAATCAAGAATGGAATAATATACATATTTTAAAATACAAAGATAAACACTAAACTATGACCATTCTGTTGACTGAAGTTGGATGATACAGAAGAAAATATGTTACCAAATAAAGATAATGTAAACCAAATGAATCACAGTTCACAGTAGGGAACTATGTGAATCTGATTTAAAAAAGAGGTTACAGAGGCCATGATGTTAAAATATATTTATGAACAATTATTTATATTCAGTATAAAATATTCACCCTAAAAAGCAGAAAAGTAACAAATTTTAGAAATGATTAAAGAGATAATTTTGTATAAGATCTCTATTTAAAACATAAGCACATACAATATTAAATATTTCTGCCATACCAGTAAATTGAAATAAGCGTAACTCACCTTTTCAACAAATAAAAATTTCAAATTAGGTCACACTTGAAAAGTGTAATTCACAAATGAAAATGGAAAAATAATGTATTTCATGAAAATCTTAAACAGAAAGAATCAGGGGTTTTATGATATTGATTTCAGGCACAGTAGGATTTAGGGGTAGTGCAAAGATGGGCAGTTTATAGGAGTAATGGGCCTAAGCCACTATGGTGTTAACATAAGATTACATTATCACTTATGATTTCAACAATCCACCAAAGGTCAACGGCACATAGTCTGTGAGACCATGGAGAACAGGCTCCTGTGCTTTGTAATGGTGGTGCCTGGTAGTGCCATGGAGAGGAAACTGACAACGTCCACTGAAATTACCAATTCCACAGTTATGCTGCAGACTCCACAGTGGATCCCTCAGAGATTACTGCACACACACAAGATGATGTGGGATCTGCCCCAGAAGCATCATGCATGTGAGTTGCATCAACAAGGCTCCCTTGCCACTTTACTCCCCGGAGTGTGGTAGGAGTCACAGACAGATGGATGAGAGGAGAGAGAGGCTGGGGAATTTCTCTTCCACATCCCTTCAACCTTGCTGCCAACTCTGACACTAACTTCGTAGCACCTGAACTACAACCCCTGCCCCTGCCACCCTCCTCCACCACTGCTGCTCTCACTTGGCTTTGGTGACACTTTGTATTCCCTTGCATCTTCAGGTGTAGGGGAGTAAACTTTTCCACTACTCACTACTCGCTGGGTGGCTCAGCTTCAAATTTTGTTTCCTTGATGCTGTCAACCTCTGCAAAAGTTCGTCTTATTAAATCTACTCAGCAGATCTATCTTAGTGGAATTCCATTTCCTGCTGAGACTCAGATTTATGTGATGTTCTCTTTTCCATTGGAATGAAAGAAAAATAAGTTGATTATTGTTTGCTTCCAATTAGATAAAGAAGTACTGTTTTAGTTCATTTTCTTCTGCTCCAACAGAGACTGAGAATGGATAAATTATAAACAAAAGTTTTATTCCACCTAAGGATTCTGGAGGCTGGGAAGTCTAATATTGAAGGGCTGCAGCTGGTGAGGGTCTTCCTGTTGCTCATAATAGCAAAGGTATCACATCATAAAACAGCACATGAGAGAGAAAAAGAGTGCTGAACTCCCATGATGGCCAAACTGCTCCCAAAATAATATCACAGCCCTGGTGTCCTCGTCACTTCTTAAAGGTCCACTTCCTAAAAATGCCAAAATGACAAATTCCAATTTGAGTTTTGGAGGCCACATTCAAGTCACACCCATACACAAGAAACCAATGTAAGTGCCTGGGTTCATGAGGCAAGGAGGAAGATTACTCACTGAACTTCATTTTGTGGTATTACAATAAATAAATCAGGAAAATGTGCTAGGTTTAAAAAAAAAACAAAATGAGGAATATATGCAGGATTATGTGGATGATAAATCAAATGTGGTCAATTAAGGAAAACGAATGAGTCTGCTCTACATATTGATATCAGACAATACTCCAAGCTATATTAAGTGAAAAAAAAATCTGTTAAAATGTGTATAAAAGGGGCTGGAGAGGTGGCTCAGCAGTAGAGTGCTTGCCCGGCATTACTGAGGACCTGGGTTTGAACCCCAGCACCACATACCAACTAAGTGGAGGAAAAACAAAAAAAAGATGAAAAAATAAAAATTGACTCTCCCTCTCTCTTTCTTTAAAAATCTGTATAATACATTGCTCTGTGGAGTATGAAGGAAGGAAAGGAAGGTAGGAGAAAGACAGGAAGAGACGTGCCCTATATTTGAAGGGAAACTCATCCTTTGTCAGAAACTATGAAACTAGATTACTATTATTACAACGTGATTGGAAACCAATGTTCAATTGGAGCATTTTCAGAGGGAAAAGTTGTTTTCTTTTTTATCATTTTCATGAATTACACTGCTCTTCACCTCAATTGCTTCCGGAAACTTCAAATGCAATTTCTAGCTATCCACCCTGCAGCAATCCACTGTGAGGCACTGGGCAATGATTAATCTGAGATTGTACCATGGAAAAGCTCACTGAAAACAAAAGCTTGTCACAGGGTAGAACTCAACACCTTGGTAGGCATTTCCCAAATGGGTTCAGTTCCAGGTTTATGTCCATCACCTTGACCAACAGCTGACAAAAAAAAAAAAAAAAAAAAAATGGGTGCGTGGGGAAAATACTAAGGTGGTAAAGTTGCATTATATACATGGAAAAGTTGTCTTCACTAACTTGATCCAAAGTTTTCTTTTACTGCGCTCAAATTATGTATCTTGTCATTAGAATCTTAAATCTAGTTTTCAACTGCATGAAGGGTATCACTACCCTAGAAATAAAAGAAAATAACGGGATTATAATAAGTTCTCTTAGTCTTTTTAAATAGAAAACAAATTGTGTACTTTGTGCCCTATAATGTATCTTGTAAACAAATGAAAATTTAAGTCTCTATTTGTGTTCAAATAGTAGAGTGTACCATCCTGTTATATATGTGTGTATATGTATATGTGTGT